>WNLN01000028.1:0-179125 GCA_021347865.1 Sarocladiaceae sp. CBMAI 1973
TTAAGCTATAATATATAGTGTAAAGTATTTTAAAGTATACTTTATAAAGTTATAATATAAGTACACCTTAATACTTTAAAAAACCTATAACTTTAAATTAATTTATAATATTTAATTTAATAATAATATAACTAAAAACTTTAAGCTAAGATGATTTATTATTTATATTATATAATCTTTAAACTATGCCTATTTTAAACGCGAAAACCTTAATTAATTAAACCCCCTGTTTTTTTAATTAATTAAACCCCCTATTCGGCTAAGCTAAGATATTCCTCCCACCTAAAGTTAATCAACCGAACCCTCAGTTGGTTGAGAATGATGGTCAGGGCCGCTGCAAGACCGACTCCTCAAGACTGCGCAGGTTTCGATTTCTGAGGCAGCGCCTGAATGCCTTAATCACAGAGCTAGACACCTGGCTGAGGTACTTGGGTGCTATCTCACCACTCCTGGCTGTTGATAGCCCTCATATGTAGTCAAGGCTATTCTGAATAACCTTAGATATTTAAGACTATATTTATATACGTATTCTAGATTAGTTGAATCTAAAGTGACCCTCTGTTGAAAAGGGTTCAAAGTCTTTCGGCCAGGCAACTTCCTCCAGGTTCGGACCACCTGAAGTGTCGAGCCCCCTAACTATAGCTGCGCCGATGATCTCTCTCCGCATTCTTATCGTATTGAAATTCCAGCGCCGTGCCTTGGGATTCCCTAGCAAGGGGGACGGCTCGAGGCGGCCAATAAGTGGGAATGACATATCGTTGAGAACGAAGACATCGTCACCATCGCAGACGCCATGAGTGCCAGGACCCGTCAGTCCTTCAAGACCCATAGCCGTAAAGAACATTTCCCGTCCAGAGAGGAATTCGACGACGTTTGTGAGAAATTGACTGATAGGAGGAGGCGAAGGATCAATCGGGATAGCCTCTAATCGCCACCAGAGGTCTCTCCCGGGGGAGGGTTCGGCAAATAGCACAATGGTGTTTTTGAACTCAGAACGCGTTTGTTCGAAACGCGTTGTCTGCTTGTCTGTGTGCGATGGCGCTATCGTCGGATGAGTGATCTCTGCTTTGGCATTCTGCTCTTTCCCAAAGACATCGACACCGTCGTTCTGGCCTTTTGTTTGGACGGACAAGTCAGCTTCAGAATTGTGAGTCGTCTTGCTGTTCAGGGCGCTATGCTGACTTTGATCTTGACCATTTTGAATATCGTTCAGATCACTGAGCTCGTCACCAACATCTGTGTTGGAAGAGCTTATATCTTTGTCGTTCTTTGACACGTCAACTTCCAGTCTCTGCTTGTTGACTGGTGAGCTGATACTGGTTTCTCCTAAAGAGGCGTCCTCATTCTCATCTGTGCCAATAGACAGACTAGCGCTTCCCTTTTCTTGTGCGATCAAGACTTTTTCATCATCTTGAAGGATCCGTGTTAAAGATGGATCCTGGCCCTGCCCATCGCCGTTCTCATACCAGTACGTGAAGTCCAAGCCGTCTTCGCCACACCCTCTTGTGATGTCGGCAGAGATGAGCACCATTGCGACTTCGTGGACGGCGTACTTTTCGCCCTCTGAGATGCCATCCGGGGGCAGTTGTAGGCACTCATAGCGTGATTTGTTAGCTTCTCGGAGATTTCGCCCCAGCAAGACTGTTTCGAGTTCAAGATCAATGTAGTGAACGCGACTCTGACCGCCGACCACCCACAATGTAGCCTGCCGGACAGCTGCTGCCAGTAACATCACCGCATCCTCCCTCAACTGCACCTCTTCCTTGGTGTCAATGCCTTGAACAATCTTTCTGAGAAGCGACAGATATTGCATTGGTTGCTGAAGAACAGCGGAAGCGAGACCAGGTCTGCAAAGGTTCGGATCATCCTTGTGGTTGGACTTAATGTCCGATGGACCCGTCGGCCTCCATTCAGAGACGATTGTCGACCGGTGGCGGACCTGCGCGCGGAGGCCTTCGAAGTCGAATGTACAAATGCCAATGAAGTCAATCCACTTCTCGTCCAGTAGATCGTCGAGTAGAGTAGTCAACCTGTTGAACATTGCAATCTCGCGGCGTCGGTGCTCTTTCTGTATGTCATGCGGAGCGGAAGCCTCTATTGGCTTGCCTTCTCTTTCGAGCTGATGGTCGACACATGGCCCAACGAGTTGGAGACATTGTTCAATTACGTTAGTGATATTGTCAAAACTCGCTACCTGAGAGATGACGTGGAGGATCGAGATATTGCTGGGGGTGGTTTCGGCATATCTGGTGGCCCAAGCAATCGAGGGATACGCATCAATAAGTCCATCCTTCTTGATGGTCTCCTGTAGATCTTCAAGCTGTTTGGCCTCGTCCGCCAATGTGCCGTCGATGAGCCTGTAGGGTGCGCGACCGCCAAGGCGCTCTATATACCACAACTGTTGCAGGACTTTGTATGGATTGTTCTTGGGAAAGGGGTAGACTGTGACAACTTCGTCGACCAGCCAGCCTTTCATAAAAAGAATGCGATCCACGATTTGCGGCGCATCCAAGGCCGATCTCAAGGTGCCTCCGTCCCTGTCTGACGGCGTTCTCTCTGCTTCCTGGTGTTTGGTCGGTTTCGTGAAGTCTGGGGTCCAGGATGGAATACCTCGACGGAGGTTCTTTGGTTCAATGGTGTGTGAGAGTTTGCGTGGGTAGTGCCAGAAGATGTCATTCCAGTAGTGAAAGATGATCATGTACGCTGCGGCTTTAGTGTACAACTGTGGAATGGGCAGAGTGTAGTCAGGGACAAAGATATCCTTGAACAAGGGCTCTGTGAGTTCAAGAAGGCCGTAGATGATGTCGTGAGGATCTGAGCACTGACCCTGCAAGGACTTGTATATGTAGTATGGCTCGTGCCAAGGACGGCATGAAGCGCGTCTGCTCAGAACAGTATATGCTTTCCGAACCTTTTCGCCCCAGCGTTCCCATTCGTGACTTAAGCATATTGCCTCAAGACTGACAATATTCCCTCGCTTGATATCGTTCTCGTTGCTGGAGTGTACAGAACGTGTATCTGTGTTACTTCTAATGTCGTGCATAGTGTCCTGGGACTTCGACATGCTTGCTGTCTTTTCTCCATGGAGACCTTCGAACTGTCGATTTTCCGCACGGAATGTTGGAGCTTCCGTCAATTCTGCCACCTGACGAATGGCCATGTCGTCATTTTCCATCCTGAGGGTATCCTGGCAGGCATAGTGGTCGCAGGTCTGGACTGGTGTTGGATGCCTCTTGTTGTGGAATGCCCAGTCGTATAGTTTGGGGAAGCTACCCTCGAGAAGTGAGTTCTCCAAGGCATCACTTCCGCAGTAGAACATGGGATCTTGTTTGCTCAACGTATATTCTTGCAGGATCCAGATGCGGTTCCACCAATCCCGACTACAGACGTCGATGAAGCCGTCGAGAACATCCTGTACATTGAGCCCTGCCTTGCGGCAGGCAAGAATTGGCGACTCTGTCCAGCTGTGCAGGAAATGTGTTCGATCGCAGTGCTCGCACAGGCCTTCCGTACATATTGGTAAGCGAAGGAACGTGAACAACGCTCTAACTGAAGGTGAAGACTGGCCAAGATAGATGATGGTTTTCTCGGCATGCGCGTAGATCTTGGACATGATGGCTACTTGCTGACCACGCTCCCGTATATCACCCTGACTGATGCAGATGGAGTCAATCCAGATAGTCCGATCCTTGTCTCGGAGACGAAGTGCCCGCAGCGCGTCATACACATTACGTGTAACTCGTTGAGCCAGGCCATTGATTTGGATATATGGAAGGTTCTGGGTATTCGATATGTCGCCCCATGCGTAAGAGAGAGCATCGTAGCTTAATTTGATGGCGTCCAAAGCAGCGACAAAAAGTCTTGTCTTGACAAGCGGGTCATTGGGTTCTCCTGGTAGGATATTGAGTAGCCTGGTAGAAGTTGACGGGTTCTTCAACACACATCGTAGGTACAAGCTTCTGTACATATCCAATGATGTTTGTCGCAGAGCTGACTTCCCTATTTTAGGCTCTAACCGCTGTGGCAGCGCAATTTCCAGAGCAGTCTTGAAGCAAGTTCTCAGATATTCCTGCTTCTCGTCATAGCTCGCGTCATCCGTTGGCTTTTCAGGAAACGTATACTGGAGGAGTTCTGCCCTGACTTGTTAGCATATTTGCCTGCGCGTAGGTAGAACTAAAAGGTCCGTATGGTCTAATTACCGATAGGGCCGCGAGCGACTTCGTCCTTTTCGTAAAACCACTCAATCCTTGGTTTTACGAGAACATGGAACGCGTCGAGCTGGTGAGACTGATGGCGTTGTAGTAAATTTGGTTGCCACTCGTCCCATTTCATCCAGTAATCAGAACCTGCATCTAAAGGTGGATGGCCATGAGATTCATGAGGTGTTCTGCGTTGTACGACTTCACAACCAGCCTCCAAGACCTCGAGGTCTGATACTTCATCGTTGAGCATGGCCATTACTTCGTGTCGCGTCTCGTGGATCTGTCGGGCTTTTTAGAGCAACCAATAACAATGCAACGGGCGAGATGTTGCGTGGTAAATACTTGTATCATAACATTTATGTATCCCGTACACAATCGAAAGACGTGTTTGCCCCCAGATGCCGTTGGGCGCCTAACTAAGCTCTAATTCGTTAAGAAACGGCAGCGAATCAGCCCTGGCAATCAGATCCCTGACGCTTCTTTTCAGCCACATACTTGACGACGCAGAATCCCCACAAGGAGATTGGTGGTGAGCTGACAGGGGCCTCCCACACCGCCCACGAGCACGAGACTGAGGTCGCCGTCCTGAAGTCGCTTGTTTTCTAGGTCGGCGATCAGCGGATCGGAACTAGAGTACAAAGGTGCTATGGAGCGCCTAACTGGCGGCTTTGTGAAATGTGTCTGTACTTGTGTTATAATTGTGGAACTGGGATCGCTTTTTACACTTTTGAGAAACACCCTGATTGTTAACGTTAGACAAGCCGGCTCCATCTACTTAATCGAATCTATGTGTTCCCTGCACGAATGTCATTCTGCCTATAGGGCTAATTCAGGATGCCATAGGTCCTAGGCAATTAACCTCTTGCACAAATCACAAGGTAGTACAGACGCACAGGCGCACAGACGGGAACGTATCTTTCGCAAGCCTTCAATCAGTCGGATTGTGGAGTATACATAGTAAGAGGATCTGTCAAAGTTTATGTACAAGAATAAAACGGTGGTTTGACGAGAAAGCTCCATCGCTTAGAACAGGTCGCGAGCGTGGCGACGAGTCTTGCTAGGGCCAGTCTTCGCGCGCAACCAGGTGATAAACGTCTCAAGAGTGAAGGTCTCGGGAAGATCGCCACCATCCTCAGGGACTCCAGGGGTCTCGGGAGCGGGAGTGGTAGGCTCCTCAGGAGTGGTGGGCTGTTCGGGGGTGGTCTCTGGATCCTCGGGAGTGGTAGGCTGCTCGGGGATGGTCTCGGGGTCTTCAGGGACAGGAGCGGGAGAGGAAGTCTCGATAGGAGCCGGGACCTCGGGCTCAACAGGAGCAGGGGTCGCGACCGGGGGAGTAACAATCGGGGGAGTGACAGTCGGGGGGTCGACAGGGCTGGGGTTACTACCACCGTTGCCACCGGATCCGTAGAGCTCAGGGCCGGGGATCTCGTAGCTCTCAATGGTGGTGTAGGGGTTGAAGTTGATACCGGAGTGGTCCTCGGTGTAGAGCGCAGTGCCGAGGACACCCTCGGGGTTGTCAGTGCCGCTACCAGTGACCTCAATGTTGAAGCACTGAGGGTAGTTCTGGGCACCACCAACACGGCCGGCGTCGTGCATGGCGATGATCTCGTGGCGGAAGACATAGTTGCCAGCAGCCAAAGTAGACGGAACAGTCGTGGTCCAGGTGTTGTTGTTCTCAATGAGCTCAGTAGCAGCCCACTTCTGGGACTCGATGTCGATGCCGGCCTCGTCGATCTTCACCCACTTGAGGGTCTCAACATCGGCGTCCGCGCAGTCGCCATCGCACTTGGCAACATAGGTGAACACGGGACCGAAGTGAGACTCGGGCCACTCAGTCCACTTGAAGTCGACAGTGCCACCGGCGGCGACGGAGGCAGTGATGGGGCCAGGAGAGGCGTTCTTGTGGCAGTTGATGTTGGAGCTGCCGTACTCGTCAGGGCCAACGAAGCCATTGTCGAGGTTCTCGGCGTGCCAGGCAGCAATGTCGGGGACGGTGCCGCCGTTGATGCCCTGGTAGTAATACTCGAGGAGGAAACCGCCGTTCTCGGTGCCGTCGGTGGTAAAGCTGGTAACGGTGCCGTGAGCGAGGGCAGTGGTGGCGAAAGCGCCAATGAGTGCAGCGGTAGCGCGATAAGACATGGTGTCCGCTTTGTTGTAATGGAAGATCCTGAGAGGAAGAATGAATTTGAGAAAGAGTGAATGTAAGTTGTTGACACGAAAATGTGGTGTAGTGGATGACAGACCAGCTTCAACCAGTGAAGTGAATGAAGTGAATGAAGTGAAAGATTGTGAAGGTAAGAAGGCTTGGAAGTGAAGTGATTGACTGAACAAGATCGTTGGAGAGAGAGGAAAGGTAGTAGATGAGGAGGCATCGAGGTGACTTTTATAGCATCCCGTCTACTGTTCCCCCTTGGCCCCCAAGCTTGTAAAAGACTCTTCCACATGCACAAGCTTACACACAAGCATACCTAGTCGTACAGGTCATGAAGATCATGCAATCTCCCCTTCATCGCTGTGCTTCAGGTCTGTGGAATCGCCATCACATCTTGCCAGGGGCTCCTATGGTGCCATGGTGGATCGAACCAGAGTTCGGCGGGTACCGATCTCAACATTCGCATGGGTCGGACCTCGAAATACACTCGGGCAGTCATCCTATTCGACCTCTTACCAGCCCCTGCAGCAATCGTATCCATGAACGAGTTGCTTGGCTGTTTCGTTTGAGGTTATCACGCAACCTGGCCGCACATCTATCAGAAACACATCCCTGGTCTGCACGTGGGGCGGTTGTCTCTCCGCGACATCAGACGACCCCCCCTGCGGCGCCTAGCCCCTGTGTCCTGAATCCCAACTTATTTTTCCGGGAATCGGAATGCAGCATTGAAACCAAAACACAAGTGGAGGCGGCCAAGTGCCCCCACAATAGAGACTTGCATGATGCTTATCACAACAAGCTTGCCGCCCCCGAGGCTCATACACGAATCTTATCCAGCATCATAGACGAACCAAATACATTGGAGGCCTTTGCGTAGTGCTATTTAAGGCTCGTAGAGTATTGCCAATTAGTTAAAGTAGCCACAAAATCATTAAGAACTTAAAGCAAAGGCGTACAGCGCTTAAGCCAGCCATGGTGCTTCGGAAAGCGCCCGTGTGATAGAAGGTCGACTCCATGAGATCGAAGGCCCGATGAAGCTTGTGTTATATTGAGTGCTTCACCGCTGGCACTACGGCAGGACGATAGAGAAAGATGAACTTACATTGCAACTTCAGTCTATAGCATATCTCGTTGCTTTTATTCTGTGGTGAGGTACAAGCGCTTTGCCAAGTAGGTAAATTTGTAAAACGAGATGTACAATCGTTAATTTCCAGGTCAGACCTATACACGTCGCTGAAAAAGAGTGACACTACAGTGTCGAATCAGCCAAGCGATGTCAACACAAACCAAGCCACTATTCTACCAAGCATTAGCAAAACTCCCGTTTGACGCAGACAAAATAAACTCTCTAGTTCCTTTGACAAGCCCGACGAATCAATCATTTATAACTCTCATCTACAATCCGCCCACCACACGCTCTGAACAACACACTTGTACGGCGTCTTGCACTGCGTCGACCCTTTATATCCTTCGCCACCACATTGCCCCCATTGGTTCACTAAGGAGCCTGTTGTTGCAGGCTTCGTAGTCGTTGATATGGTTGTTGTTTTTGTAGTCGTTGTTGGTACCGATTTCGTGGTGCCAACTCTGCAATCTGACCACCAAGCCCCTCCATAGACGCACACGTATGGCGGCTTACATTGCGTTGATCCCTTGTAACCCTCTCCACCGCACTGGCCCCATTCATCCACCAGGGAGTTCGTTCCCGCAGGTTTATTGCTAGTCGTTGTCGTGGAAGTCTTTCGCGTTGTCGTAAGTGTGGTTTTGAGTGTCGTGGTCGAGATTGTGTTCACCGGCCGTGTCGCTGAAGTCGCCCTCGCACTCGTGATGAAAGAAGAAGTTGTGGTCGTCTTGGAAGACGAGGTTGCGCTGGTCTTGGTCGGGACCGTACCGCCGCCGCTTCCGAGGTCGCTCACTACTTCAGCGAGGAAACCACTATTCGCATACAGTTGAGACATGTCCCACATCATGACACCTCCGAAGCTGGAGTACTGCTTCGACCAGTTGATTGCTGCCTGCAGCTTCGAACCAGAAGTATAGCCACCGCCAGCACCGGTGTTGGCGGGGATGCCAAGCAGGATTCTCACATTCGGGTTCGCACTAACAGTTTTGGCCCAGTTGTCCCAGACGTCGAAGTTGAATGCGTTTTGTGTAGAGGAACCTTCCTGGAAGTTACTTGTGCCACACCAGTTGTTGTAGAACTGGATCATGATAAAGTCAAATGCAACCGCACCCTGCAGCGCGGGCCCGTTGGCGGCGTCCGGGTAGACACACTGCGGTGCGGCGGTCAAATAAATGGGCTTGGAGACAGACCTGCTGTTGATCAAGCTGCGAAGCTTTTGGCCAAAAGCAGCGATATTATTGGTTGTGGCCTCGAAGTCGAAGTCGAAGCCGTCAATTACGGCACTGCCAAAGGGACGTTGAACGGAACTTGAAGGATTGACAGGGCCAAACATGTCCCAAACTTGCTGCGCTGCGGCCTGCGCTGCGCTGGTGGAGGACCAGCCTCCTTGCGTGTATGTAGCTCCACCGAGGGAGATAAGGATCGTTTTGCCGTATTGGCTTTGGCAGGTCTTGATGTCTGCTCTGTAAGTTTCATCATGTCAGTCGCATTCTCGCGTTTGAGAGCATGATCAATAGCTACACACTCAATCTGTGGACAATCGAGGAGCCAAGAGTTGCCTGCAAAAGCTGTACAGCTGTCACCTGTGTTGGCGAAATTGACCATGGGCGGCGTAATACCATTCATGAACGCGATGGGGATAATCTGACGCCGTGTTAGGTGAGGAAATCAGGTCCAAGAACGTTGTCTACACTCACGTCGATGTCGGTGTCTGTAGTGTCTCATTTAGCATTTCACCCAAGATACATGAGAAGGGCTGGGTTTCCGGGGTCTTACTGGCACAATATGTCGCAAGAGGCTGCTGAGCCAATTGCCCGCTACCTTGACCGTACGAGTTCTGTCCTGCGATCGACAATCAATTCATGCACTCATCCATCGAAGGAAATCAGCCACTCGAGTTTCCCTCAACTTACCCCAGTATATGGCAATATTGTCGTTCGCATTTGCATCAAACCCAGCCATGGCACTTGGTAACGCCACCATGGCGCCCACCACCGCCACGAAGAGGGATGGCGCAAAGCCCATTGTGAGGGGAGAATAAAAGATAAAAAGGAATGGAAGTGAAAATGAATGTCGCTGAAGGCCAGCCTACAGAGTTCTGCAATGATTGACAATGGCTGAATGAAGCATGGCGGACGCCTCTGGTCCTATATAGCCAAGGCGCATACTTGACTTACACACTTACATGCCTTCGCGTGGCCAACGTGGTGATCCACGCACTTGGCCGCCCACGCGTCAGTCGCGTTCCTTGGACTCGATATTGGACCCTCCATTCCCGCCAACTCATGAATGTTGCTTTTAATAAATTGGTGCACTCACTGTTCCCATGGCGAAACTATCGCTCCTCAAATTCGCGTGGCAGGAGGGTTTATACCAGACCATCAGATCATGGTGGTCCGCATGCTCGTGGGAGGTTGGAAAGCGGACCTCGTGCTTCATCATCTACGGGACGGAAGAGTCCCGAGCTACAGACTGCGCGCTATTCGGCAAACCGGCGAACCCCCGCCGGTTCATTGAGACTAAGTCGATGTAACGATTCCGATACATATTGAAACATTTCTCATTCCATGTAAATGTGCATCTGAGCTCCTCGAGGGGGCTTTGCAGGCTTGCGACAAGTTCGCTATCATGGCTACGTCAGCATCATACACGGTCACCAAGGGCCCGATCACAATTGAGGCACTCGACCAGGGCTCCGGACCCATCATTGTTATCCTTCCCTCGCTGGCTCGGGGAGCGAATGACTACGACAGCGTCGCGCCATACCTTGTCGATGCGGGCTACCGTGTCATTCGCCCTCAGCCTCGCGGCATCGGCAAGAGCGATGGACCAATGGAAAAGCTGACGCTGCATGACTTCGCCGCCGACGTCGCTATGGTTCTGGATGATATCACGGCTGGTCCGTCCGTCATTGTCGGCCATGCGTGGGGAAGCCAACCAGCGCGCATGCTGGCTGCCGACCGTCCAGACCTTGTCCGCGGCGTCGTCATGGCAGCTGCCTCAGCGGGCAAACTACCCCCGGGCTCGACGGAGAAGCCCTTCAGCCGACTACGCACCGAGATTGACGTATCTGGAGACATGTCACTTCCAGAGTCCAGGCGCCTTGCGTACCTGCGAGCAGCCTTCTTCGGACCCGAGGGCAACCCACGACTATGGCTGGGCGGGTGGAGCCAGGCCGCGCACGATGCCCAGGCGCATGCGCGAGAACACACGCCTGTCGATGAGTACTTCTCTGCTGGCGAGACTGTGCCGATCCTGGATTTACAAGCCGAGTACGATGCCGTCGTCGTCAAGGATGTGATGAAGCCGTGCCTTGGCGATCGTGTTGAGGTGCAGGTCATCAAGAATGCCGGCCATGCGATGGCGCCGGAGCAGCCAGAGGCCATGGCAAATGCTATCATTGACTTTGTGAAGAAGATCACCGAGTAGCGTATGCTTCCGATATACCATTCTGATCTGTGCCGTTACGTAGACGACAGCTACACGTCAAATTCTCACTGGCTAGACATTCTGGGACATATCCTCTGTTCACCACTTCTCCAACATTGGCCTGATGTCAACCTCGTTCGTGAAGCCTCGCCGGCCTTGTGTGTGCAGATCCCAATACGTCTTGGCGATCTCTTCCGGCCCGACTCTAGCCTCCGGACTGAAGTCCTTGAGCCTCTCCTGGTACTTGGGAATGTCAATGACTCCGTCAATAATAGCGTGAGCTACGTGAATGCCTCTCGGCGCAAACTCCTTCGCAAGAGAGATGGTCATGGCACGAAGAGCCCACTTCGGGGCAGCGAATGTGGTCATTTGCGCGTTGGCTTTGACGGACGCAGTGGCGCCAGTAAAGATGATGGTCGGAGGGTGCTCAGCAGATGGATCTTCAGCATGCTTGAGGAGCAGTGGAATGCTCGCCTGAGAAAAGATGTAGGCGCCCTTTCTGTGGCTTTGTTAGTCCTGCTACTTCAAACTAAAGACAATGATACATACACTGTAACACCCAAGGCCGTGTCCAAGTCACTTAGCTGAGTCTCAAGGAACGGCTTTCTTGAGAAGCCGCCAGAGGCGTTGAAGATGGCGGCTGCGCAGGGCCCGTTGTAAGTCTGCGCGATGGTCTCGAACGCAGCTTTGACGCTCTTCTCGTCTGAGACATCAGTGGAGATTCCGATCGCCTCTCCTCCGTCACCTTTGATCTCTTGTACGAGAGGTTCGTAATTGTCCGGGTTGCGAGCCAGAAGCACAACAGGGTACGCCTTAGCGAAGCGACGGGCGACAAAGGCTGCGGTTCCGGGGCCGACGCCTGCAATTACTGCAAATGGTTTGCTGGACATGTTGCCTGTGATGAATTGGTAATATGTGAGACTGAACCCTGGGTTTACAATTTATGATGAAGTAGAATCACAAGGATAGTTCGTGATTCACCTGCCATAACTCTAAATTTGTACTCGACAATCACGACATCCGCCACCCCCGCAGAACGCCTACACTCTGCACCTGCATTTGTCAGCTACTAAAAAGCCCCGGTGCAATATGATTCAACAGTTATCTCCTACGCAAAAGAGTGACCCTGTTCAGAAGGGGCCTGTCCCTGGTTGCTGAGCAAAGATAAGAGTGGTGGTTTGGAAATCTCCTCTGGTAGGGCAAACAGACCCAGACGCGTCGTGACCCGACCCAGCCGAGGTGACGCAGTAATGACAGTAAAGGGAATCGCGAGACAAAGTCCGACCACAAACACAAAGCAAGACAGCGACCACACGTCCGGGTATGCAAAGTTCCTCACAAGCAGGCCAGATATACCGCACCCGATGCAAGTCTGAAGCCAAAGAGCCCGTGCATTCTCGCGCCAGCTCAGACCGAGGCGATCACGGTTCTGGCCGTCCCAAGATATCGACTTTCCCAGCATCAACGCCAGCAGAAATGACGTTATAGCGACAGCGATTACAGGTCGTATGAGTGTCATCAATGTGAACTCAAGTACGGTAGATATGAGACTTCGAATGTTGCCACCGTAACGATCTGATGCCATCATGATCGCTACAGCACCAGCAAGCCTGGGCAAGAGGTTAAATCCGACGATGGCCACTTGCAGCTTGAGCGAAAGGTCGACTTCGGTGTTGTTGTAGCCCGCCCTGAGACCTTTGGCGATGGCAGCAAAGGACATCAGTGCCCAGGAAGCCGGAGCCAGATATGACACAAGCATGAGGTATACCTGGAATCGACCGACCGGCTCAATACCAGGCTCGGTGAGCATGAACCAGTACTGCATATTACCTTGGCACCACCGGTGTTCACGGCGCAAGTAGTCGAGGAATGTCGGCGGATTGCTCTCGTAGCTTTCGGTATCGATCGGGAGGAGCCGCACCTCGTAGCCGGCACGACGCATGAGAATGCCCTCCATGACATCGTGGCTGAGAATATGCCCACCCAATGGCGGCTTCCCAGGCAGGACCGGGAGCATGCAGTGTTTGTGGAAAGCAGCGGTGCGGATGATGGCGTTGTGGCCCCAGTAGAAGCCACAGTCGCCCGTCCACCAGCAACTCCCCAGATTTGACGCGCGCAAGCTCCAACGTAGACTGAACTGGAGGAGTCGAGTAAATGCCCCGGAGGCTGGCAGACTCGTGAACTGGGTTTGCAGCAGACCAATCTCCGGGTGTCTCTCCATACTGGCAACCAGCCGAACTAGCAAGTCCCCTCCCATCACGCTGTCGGAGTCGAGAACGATGAAGAAGTCGTCGCGCTTGGAGTGGTTGTCGAGGTAATCTTTGATGTTTCCAGCTTTGAAGCCGGTGTTCTTCTCGCGGCGACGATACATGATGGTCTGGTGCGCTGCTTCGCCAAGGTTGCTCTGGAGACGAGCAAACCCTTCGGCCTCCATTTCCATCACCTCGGGGTCGCTTGTGTCGCTGAGAAGAAGAAAGCGGAAGTTTTGGAGTTTGTTGACTTGGCGCAGGCTTTCTCGCATGACGCCGACGCGGTCGAAGATTGAAGCTGGGTCTTCATTGCGCATGCAGATGGCAAGGGCTGTTCTCGAGCGGATTGATGGAAGAGGACCATTGGTATCGAAGTACGGGAACGTTGACGTCTCAGGCGTCCCAAAGCCCTCAATGAACAGCCCGATTATGTAGTTCCAAGAGCTGACAACGTACGGGGGAATACAGATAGCTGCACAGAAGAGTATGAAACCTTCAAGAAAGGTTATGCCACCAGGCCTGAACATGAAAAAGAGACTCCAAAGGATGGGGACAATCGTGCCCACGTTAAGGGCCACAACAACATAACGACGATGGTGTATCAACATGCTGAAACTTGTGCTACTAGTCCTGTCATTCGTGGGAAGATGTTGTTCTACTGTTCGGGTTTGATCGCAATAACGCGAAGACCAAGGCTTGGCTTCAAGATAAAGACAAAATAAGACTACATAAACACTCCTCGGTCACTGCTGACTGATGACATCAATCGTCATCCTGATAAAGCTATGTGGCAATACACCGTCCTTCAGCTGTGATAATTTTGCATCATCTGAGTGATGCAATCGTCTCACATAATAGCTCGTCAAGTTCCAACTCCTCAGGCTCAAGTTTGATTCGTCGCTTTCCACAGTCTTCCGCGGATCTTCCCGCGGACATGAGCCGGACTTTTGATGAAAATAGTCAAGAATGATCTTTAATGGCAAAATAATCCTTGACCTCATATCTTTAGTGAGAGTGTATGCAGGCGTAGCTGAACTACCCTGTGGCAATGGCGTATCAAAGATCCACAGATAGTGAGGCTGCACCAGCGGCGGTCTGAAGCCATGTGCATGGCAGAGGATCGGTATGTGACCTGTTGGAGGAAATATGAGCATGCATAATGTACAACGGGAAACGCTCTTGTTCTGCTTCTGCCTAATGCGTGGAAGTCGGAATGTGTCAAGACATATGTGTCGCAACAACGGGATATTGCTTGGCAAGAGCCGGCGTTGTCCAAAATCGGCAGCAACCGAATTCGTTGCAGAACAAGATCATCATGCTACATTTAAAAGGCCACCTCCATTGCTATGCGTGCGTCGCAAATGTTTGCCTTTGCTTGAATCGAGAGACGATACATAGCAACGGCACATCCAACCCAACTCCAAATGGCAAAAACATGGCTCGTCACAGGCTGCACCAGCGGTTTTGGTGAGGAATTCGTGCATCAGCTTACAGCACAAGGCCAACAAGTCATCGCGACTGGCCGCGGCGCTGAGACCCGCCTTACCCATCTCAAAGCCACAGGTGCCGCGATACTGGACCTTGACGTCACGGCACCACAAGCTGTCATTGAGCGAAAGTTCCAGGAGGCCTGGGATATCTACGGGACGATTGACGTTCTAGTCAACAATGCCGGATACATCTTCTGCGGGGCTTTGGAAGAGATCAAGTATGTCCACCTAACCTCTTCTCGTACTGCTGCTAAGGCATACATCCGCTTACGAACGGAAGTCAGCAAGAGTTGCAGAAGGCTTTCGACACCATGGTGCATGGTCCCATCAATCTCACGCGCGCGGCACTTCCAAAGTTCCGCGAGAGGGGCTCAGGCTGGCTTCTTTACATGGGCTCTCAATCGGGATTCGTTGGTGAGCCAGGCGCGACTGCGTACTGCTCCCCAAAGTTTGCCATTGAAGGTTTGTAGTAGTCATCATGTCAATCGCTCCGGCTACATACACTGACACCTAAAAGGCGCTATAGAGAGTCTCTCAAAGGAATTGGCATGGTTGGCCCCTGGCATCAAACCCCTGATCATCGAGTCAGGCATCCACAGTACCGAGATTATGGCAAAGCTGCAGATTGTACCATCGCGTGTCCCATTCTGGCAGCCCCTCAATGAAGCAGCACGAGCTCGCGGTCTCGGCAACTACGAGAATCCCGCGGGCGATGCCGCCGCCATGATTAGCAAGGTTATCGACATCGTCAATGGCACGGGCGTGGCCGAGGGGCGCGAGATACCCTTGCGAATTCCTTTCGGCAGCGACTGCTTAGCTGAGATGCGTAAAAAGATAGCAGAGCTACAGAAGACATATGACGAGTGGGAGAGCGTGGCGAACAGCACTGACATCAGTGGGATCAAGCCTGCAGCTCGTCTACCCAGTGGTGGGGAATAATGATCATTTTCAGTCCTTGTTCTTGACAATAGTGGTTATGTTTTGAAGAGCAGTCTGACTTCAGCACCCAATATTACCAAGGCACAAAATCGCGCTTCCTAGACATGTCCTGAGGTTCCAAACTGACATCCGCTGGCATAATGGCCCTCTTTGTAGCACTTTTGACACCACGCCTCAGCTTCCGAGTGAGCAAATGGACACTTCTTCCCCTTTTGACAGAACGCCAAGTTGCGGCACTCGGAAGTCTTCCATTTAGCAAAGTTCTGGAATGGATATTCTTCAAAGAGATTTGTCTCCTGACGAGTATGACCATAGGTACAGGTGCTCGCTTTCCTGCAGCGCAGGCCGTCACGACAAACTTGTTTTCGTTGCATAGAACGGCGATGATCTGCTCGTGGATCGTTTCGGGATTTGACTGTTTCCCAGTTGCTGAAATCCTCGTCGGTACCCGCGCCTGAAGCTTGCCGCTCCTCTGCAGGGAGCAAATCCCAAGGACTTGGAGTAAGTCCATGGTTAACTAGCTCTGTGTCTTGTTGTCGATCGACGGCAGGGTAGGCGTTCTGTCCTTCGTTAACCAAAGGCGAGAACATATTTCCCCTTTCCAGCGCGAGCAACTTCTTCTTATTCCGACGTGATGCATACTCGGGCCATGACTCCACTCGCCATTCGCCTTTGAACTGCTCTCGTACAGTCAAAATTGTGCTCTCAACGCTCTTGAGGTTGGGAAACTCCACGAAGAGTTCAGGCTCTGTCTGAGACTGGGTGATGTAGAATAGAACATCACAGGTCGCCAAGAGCGTGTCAGAAACAGAAGTCTCTAAACAGTTCATATCTTTGTCCTTGATCGTCGGGTCGCAGAGAACGATAGTCTTGTCCACTTCCAGTTTCTTGCCTTTCCGTATAGAGCGGGTGTTGGTGAAAAATATTCGATCTGCAATCTGATCGAGATAGCATACTTGTAGGTTACCGTCGGCTCGCTTTTTGTGCTCATTCGAGATGCCTGATTTCCAGGCCCAGACCTCGACACGGATGTTGCATTCAAGGGCAGCAGTTATAGGCGGAAGCATATCCCGATCTCCAGAGATGACAATAAAGGTCATGTTGTCCAGTTCCTGCTTGATTTTGCTGTCGTATTTGGCGCCAACCTTGAGCTCCGTTGCCTCGCGACTGATATCTGTCGCCATCGAGTTGTCGACTTGTTTCTCCTTTCCATTGTCGGCGCGGTTGTAAATGTTGACTTTAAAGCCAAACCTCTCGTAAGAGTGCCACACTGCATCGTTGGGTGGTGGTCGCGATCCATAAAGAAACGCATGTTTGACTGAGCGGTGGCCAGAAATTGTCCTAACGAGCTGACCAATATCGACCCGATAGCGCGGGTCCTGATCCCGGTCCTGGAGCTTGGGTAGCCGGCCCATGCCAGACGCGCGGAACTTCTGGGCTTCGATCCAGACGTTGGAGTCATCTACGAAGATGACACAGGTTTCAACCATAGCATAGCTCATATTTATGCACGTACGTGTTGGCAAGCTTCCAACCAGAGTTGTTACGGAAAGAAGATATTGGAGAAGCGATGCGAGATTTTTATGACTCGCGCGTGCGTGTTGAGAGCAAGCAGATGTACGAGTCGAGCCTCACTTATCCTGTGAATTCTCCTGGCTTCCAGCTCATCGCGTTTTGATTGTCGGTGGCGTTCCAAAGTGCAGCTTCACGATATGCCTGATTGGGTCGATGTTTCGATATGAAACTACTATTAGGTGTCTTGGGCACCAACAGAGCCTGACTGAGGCTCGATCGAAGCCCTCGAAGCCAATCATTGCCAGGGAGTCGCATCGTAGTCGGGTTCCAGGGCCTCCTCCGACAAACATTGGTTGCAAGATACATCAAAGTAGGAGATGAATTGAAGTAACTGTTGTTTACTCGCCGCGGTGTGTTCGAGCTGACACACATCACTTCCGCACAGCCGCATGTTTATTGGGCTGCACATAACCGCCTCCTTGTCGTTATGTGGTCCCACTGCTGTCCAAACTAGCTGCCTCGCTTCTGCGATCAGTATGGCCGCCCTTCTTCTTCAAGGTAGGGTTCCGTTGTTAATATGCTGGTGAATGCCGTTACTTCAAGACCGGGGTTTACTCTTCAGACCTCGTTGAGCGCTGCATGTAATGGCAATCCTCATCCTCCAGCGCTGCGAACGCAGTACTCAGCTAACTTGTGACTTAACGATTGGCTAAGGATCCTTGATAGCTGTGGCAGTGCCCTGAATGGCAGCCTGGTCCCTTGGGTCCAGCACAACTCCAAAGTATTCTTCCAGAGCTTCAATTCGCTCTCTCTCTGTGGCGAATTGCTTCTCTTCCTTTCCATGTCGGCGCCACTTGAGACTTGATCCTAGTATGACAACCCCATCGATGTCTCCGTCGACCTGTGGTTGGAGGGTACCAGCTGTGAATCGGACGCACATGATTATCTTCTGGAAGATGCTTGTGCGACTGGTCGAAGGTGCCAGATTCATAGTCCTGACATCTGCGGGCAGGATCTCTATATCGGCAAAGCAGTACATTGGAGCCCAGGTATCCTCCTGTCGATGCTCGTAGATCCAGACCAGCCCTGCTTCGCTGGTCGTCCCCGGCAGCTGCCCTCGCCTGTATCGAATGTGCGCTGGTGCAATGTGCTCTTGCACAAGGTCGGCTTGCAACACATAAGGGCGAATCGGTCCATTCGGCCCAAAGCCTCCGTCTGCGACGTAACGCACGTCTCCAATGGTGATGATGTTGAGGCAATGCGTCGTGCCACCATAGATAGCCTTGTCCGACTCATGCACCCGCGCTCCAGCCATGTACACATCAAATCCAAGAGAGACAAGCACGACATGGAAGAGGGAGTTGTTCTCCATGCAATAACCTCCGCGGTTCTGGGTGACAATTTTGTCGAACAGGTGCTGTGCGTCGGTATTGATGACTCTGTGCCATGAATAATGCAGCGTCAGGTTTTCAAAGGGAACAGTCACGAGCTGGTGCTTGACAAGCAATTCAAGATGGCTCAGCTGAGCATCCGCCGTCATGGATGACATATCGTAAACGCGAGCGGATTCAGGAACCTGCACGCGCACATAGTACTGCTCCAGCTGGTGGCGATCGTAACGTTCCGGGGTAGGCATCGTGGCAGGCCAGGATGATGATCCAGCACACAATCTTCCAACCGAGTATTGAAATTGAGTATTGTATTTGAGCGAGAACGCTCGAGGACGACTGTCGGAAGAGGTTCGACTGGCGGGTAATGGATCCGATCACGGATTTTTCTTGGCGCCCTCCCAGACATGCCCCAGACTTTCAGGCATTGTGGATTTTAGGGATGTTCCACTTCTTGCCGCTTCGTCGCTTTGGCCATTTCCATCTTTGTGCAGCCTGTCGCCAGTATGTGAGGAACCAGATCCCAACGCGCTCGAGTATCTTAGCTTGACTTGCAATGGAGGCCCATTGGCTCTTTTTCCCTCATCACATCGAGCAGTGTCAGTGCTGAGAAAGTGTGATGACAGGTCAAGGTTCATACTCTCTTGAGTCTACTCACCAACCTGTACTTCAGCATCCCGAATGAGTATTAGTGTGGTGGGTCGGATTGCTCCCTTCCATGTCAACATGGCGCCGATTTGCACGCCCTTGAATGCCATTTCATGGCCTAAGCAAAGATGTAACATCATTCACTTTCTATACTCACATCTGTCGTGCTTGCTCTACCGGTCACTGCGAAACGCACACAGAAGATCATCGTGACAGCGGTGGTCCAGAACACGCCCCAAACCATGATCGGAATCCCATCAGGGCGCGATGCAGATGAGCTTCCTCCCGATGCTGAGTTCGCCCACGATCTCGACTATGACCTCAACTTCGAGGAGGCCGATTGTTTCACCTGGATGCAGGATCAATTGGGGGATACCAACGCTACCTGGGCTACTGCAGACCAGTTTCCAGCCACCTCTCCCTCGGAGAAGGACAGTCTTCAAGCATTGGCCACTACCGTACCGGCTGCTGAGCCTTCCACCGGCACCACAACTACGGAACAATTGCAAACTCCAGCAGCCAGTGGACCGCTGAAGTCTGGCCATCGCTTTTCTACTCGGGTGGCAAAAATGCTGAAGAACTGGTTCGCGTCCCATCAACAAAATCCCTATGCCTCCGCTGAAGACCTGGAGATGCTCCAGGACCAAACAGGTCTGACCCAGCAGCAAATAACCAACTGGCTCGCCAACGCCAGAAGACGCTCTAAGCCGCTTACTTCCCGGTTTCAAGCCTCATATATCCGCGATGGCACTCACCCAACATCAACGAAAGCTGATTCCATTAACATCCCCCGACGACCTCCGACACCTATGCCTTGTGAAGATATGAGCCCCCTTCAGCGCTGGCAGCATTCGCCACCTGAATTCGAGCCAGCAACTATCGCCAGCATTTCTCGCGCTGTGGCTGCCTCGGCTGCTTCTGGATTTTCATCGCCAATGCCTGCTGGATCTTCGGATAACGTCTCTACCGTTAGCAGCACGGGCAACTCACATTCAAGTCGCGCGTCCGGGTCTCACATCTCATCTTACTCATACAGCTCAGGAGATTCACTTCGGGTTCTGACGCGACAGGTTAGTCGGAGAAGACGACGAAGAATGCCCAAGCGACAAGGATATCCCCGTCCAAGTTTGTTACAGACATACCACACCTATCAGTGCACATTTTGTCCAGAAACCTTCGAAACCAAGCACAACTGGACCCGGCACGAAAAGTCAATGCATCTCTCGCTTGAACGATGGATCTGTTCTCTAAACGGGGCTACTACTATGGACCCCATGCATGGAACGTCATGTGTCTACTGCGGACAAGCCACCCCGAACGAAGCTCACCTGAAAGCGCACAATCACGATTCATGCGTAGAAGGGTCGATTGAGAAGCGCACTTTCTACCGGAAGGACCACCTGAATCAGCACTTGAAATTAGTCCATGGTACCAGCTACATGAAGGGCCTCATGGACTCGTGGAAAACCGGTGATGCCCAGATCAAATCTCGATGCGGCTTCTGCGAAATTCCTCTGCCGTCCTGGGCTGCGCGTGTCCATCATCTGGCTGAGCACTTCAGGAGTGGAAGTACCATGGCTGATTGGACGGGTGGTTGGGGATTTGACTCCCACGTGAACGACATAATTGAAAATGCTATACCGCCTTGTGAGTACTATTTCCAACATTATAAATCTTTCGACTGACCAATAGATCTTATTCACCACGAGCAAACCTCTCCACTCCCCTTCTCCATCACTCAAGGACCGGCCGGGACACCTGCGAGTGCATTCGAGCTTATTAAACTGGAGCTCGAGTACTACATAAATGGCTACCGGGGTGCACATGGGCGTCTACCCTCGGATCACGAACTCCAGTGCGAGGGATACTCTATCATCGTCGGCGCAGAAGCCGCCTCAAACTATCAGTCCATGCCAACGGCGTCATGGCTTCGGGACATATTCGTCAGTTCAACTGAGATTGTTCAGGAAGTTCAATTGCGCCCCTTACGACAGGTTGCCAAGTCACGCGTAACCCAGCTCAAGATCAATGGAAAGGCCGACATCTTTGAGGGTTGCGAACTAGAGTCTCAATTATGCTGGCTAGTTGCTACCTATAATAAGCTTGGCCTTCCACTGACAGACTATGAGTTGCAGAAGGGAGCGGCTGGTCTTCTCGACCGTCTCGAGTCCGAGTCGCCCCAACCTTCGCAACATTTCACCGGATTCTTAACAAGGCTCGTTTGGATGTCAAAGAATTGGCTCGCACCCTTGTACGATCGAGGACGACGGTTTCCAAAAGCGAGCATAGCACGTGGAAAGGATGTTGGACGGGACTTGGCTACAGTCTGCTCACCCAGCGAGCTGATCGCGCCAGAGCTCGCTTCCACACAGCAGCAGCAGCAGGGTTGGGTTGATCCGCTACAGGCTTCGGATTCTCCTCGCATCCCCGTGTTATCTACGAGTGGATCTGGTATACCTCTCTCAGTGCCGCTGAAATTAAGCATGAGTCAGAGCGACAGTAACGCATCAACAACCCATTCCGCAGCAAGGCGCTCAGTAGCGGAAAGTCCTTTCACTCCTATTACCCCATTCACTTTGGCGCTCTTCAACAACGACAGCAACAGCTATAGGCGTCTTGCGACAGAGTTGTCACGCTTTGTAACAGCTACTATATCGCCTAATAACCCCAATAGCCATGTCCCAACTGATGATGAGTTGAAATACCAAGCCCGCTGGATTTGGTATGGCGAGTAAGTAATGGCAATCTACCCCTGGTTGGCTAAAGTTTATCGATGGCAATCATCTACTTCTGTCTTCCTTATAGCACAAGCACTAACTGTATCTTCACAGCGATGATGCGTGGAATCAGACTCCTGCTGATAATCGTGAATGGCTCCAGGACTTTAAACGTGGAGCTGGTCTTATCAGTTGAGATGAGCAGTTTACCGAGGAGCCTTTAGACTGTTTCAATTCTAGAGTATTTTTAGAGAAATGACAATTTAAAGTTCGTGATATCTTCAACTGAGCCAACCAGCTGAGAGTCGCAGGTGAGTTACGGCAATAAGGTCTGGCCTATATATATTATGCTGAAGATACCTTAAGATAGCAGAGATTGTATTTTGACTCTATACATGCCTAGATAGCTTAGTCTTCCCTGATTGAAGCTCTCTAATGAGGGAAATACTTTGCACACTCTAGCAGGCAGTAGCATAGAAATGGCTGTGCTGATGACAGATTAAGCAACTCAGTTGAGATCTCTAGATCTTAATCGTCTATAAACATCATTCATCTCGGCTTCTGCAGAAGTCTGTTTTAAGTATATATTAGTAGTTCGCTTAGATCTCCATGACTTATAGATTCTCTGAAAAGTAACCTTTCCTCCAGCCAGAACCCCATATAAGGCTAGTTTCCTATGCCTTAATTAATGTTTTCGCAAGACACCCGCTACAATAGCACTATTGTGGGCCATAACCAGCGCCCTTACGTGTCAATCGAGCACAGCACAAGGCACTGGCTTTACAAATAAGATGAAAACCACTATTCCTAAAAGGCATTTAGCGAACTAGCTGCGTTGCGGGGCGTGCCTTCCAGCGCCCTTGTATGTCAATTGTGTAATGAGCGCTGCCTCCATGAATAAAAAGAAGTCTGCTGGTCGCGCTTCGTGCAAGCTTGGTCAACACAACTTGACCTGGTAATTCTTCGAATGCTTAATCTCATCTCAGTCTTGACTGCTGAAGATGGCGCAAAATGTTAGTCCGCACAACCTCAGCGAAGAGTACCTCTTACTAAGTGCGTCTAGCCTGCTCCAACCTTTAGCCCAGTCGAAGGCATCGAGATGCACATTCACTCGAGTAGCGATAACGATTCGATTATAAACATGGATAGTCCTGCCTTAGACCAAACCCTTATGAACCTCGAAGACGGCATTGTTGGCTGGGAAGACAAGGACGACCCCAAACACCCCCAAAACTTCTCCGCTGCCCGCAAATGGCTTATTACCGCCCTGCTCTCTGCTCTTGCCTTCCTAACGCCATTCGCGTCATCTATCATCGCACCAGCCATCAAATACATTGCTGAGGATTTCGGCGTCCCTGATATCACGTTAAGCGCTATGCCCGTGAGCATCTTCCTCCTTGGGTACGCTATTGGACCGCTCTTTTTATCGCCCCTATCGGAAATCTACGGCCGCAGAATTATCATGATAGCCTCTCATCTCGTCTTCTGCCTCTTCCTTGTTGCCTGCGCGCTATCTCCCTCGATCTCACTTCTTATATTCTTCCGCTTTGTGTGTGGAGTTGGAGGGTCTGCCTCGCAGACTGTCGGAGGAGCCATCATTGCCGATTTGTTTCCAGTCTCTGAGCGTGGCCACGCTATGAGTTTCTGGATCCTGGGCCCAATCCTAGGTCCCTCGTTGGCGCCTCTTGTTGGAGGTTTCCTGGCTGAGTCAATTGGCTGGCGATGGGCTCATTGGATCACACTCATTCCCGCAGGTGTGCTTCTGGTCGCTATGGTATTCGTGTACCCTGAAACTCACCACGAGGTTCTTATACAACAAAAGACCAAGGAAGTTGCCAGCACCCTCGATCGGCCGAACCTACGCAGCTGTTACGCGGATGCGACCGAAAAGGCTGCTAGTAGCACAGACACCATCATAACTGGGCTTACCCGGCCGCTGAATCTGTTATTCAGCTCGACAATCATCTTTGGAGTGTCCTTGTACGTTGCCTTTAGCTACGGATGCTTATATTTGCTCTTCAACACTATTCCTACTGTTTACCATGGCAGCTATAATTGGTCAACAGGCATCTCAGGCATCGTCTACCTAGCACTTCTTTTCGGATACCTTGTTGGCCTTCTGGCCTTCTCTTTACTGTCGGACAAGACGGTCCGCCACATGACTGCTGCAAACGAGGGCGTTTATGAGGCTGAGATGCGGCTTCCCTTTTGTGTCTACTTTGCCGGCCTTCTCCCAATCTCTTTCTTCTTATACGGCTGGAGTGCTGATCAAGCCGTTCATTGGGCTGTACCAACCCTGGGGTTGGCAATCTTTGGGATAGGCTTTGAGGGCATCTGGCTGCCTACTCAAATTTATATTGTTGACGGATACTCGCGCTACGCTGCTAGTGCACTTGCTGCCTTTTGTGTAATGAGGAGTGTAGTTGCTGCCTTTCTGCCCCTGGCTGGGCCTATTATGTATGAGAAGTTAGGTATTGGTTGGGGCAATTCTGTCCTGGGTTTTATTTCCTTGGCTATGGTCCCTATCCCAGCCCTTATTTGTAAGTTTGGAGGAAGGGTGCGAAGGAACGAGAAGCTTAAGCTCTGAGGAATTCATTATGGAAATTGAGTACTTATACTTAAGGAGGAAATTCGATATGCCAAGGGCTAAATACACTTGATGTATACCAGAGTGAAGGGCTCTTCTTGCGAACAACCTTAGGAAATTTTTAAGGGATTATGCCTTACATCGAACTATTTAGAAGGGCTGGAATAGATATAATAAATAGCCTACAGAGGCTGGTCTTTACTTTTCATCATATATGGGTTGCGACGCATCTATTATCCTAGTCAAGATTTTTCGACATTGTTCAACTTCAAGTCTGGTGCGTCACGCCTATTAACTAAAACAGCTATATTCATCTGTTTCGAAAGCCACTTTCGTCCTTCTCAAACATTGAGTCGCTGGTGGGGCTGGTATTGTACACTTTTCGTTCCAGCAAGCTACCTTTGCCTCATGCCCTCACTGATAGACTCCTTGTGCGCGGCTTCGGCCTCCATGCCCTTCCACTTCGATGATGTGATGGGGTTGACACGTGTCGTGTACATGGTGTCAATCTCCTCGAGTGAGCGATCCTTGCTCTCGTTGAGGGTGAAGAAGACGAGGACAGCCAGAGCAGCACAGCATCCGGCGAAAACAAGTCCGTAGAGCCACTCAATCTCGTCGACGATGAAGCGTGTGAAGAAGGAGATGAGGAAGTTCCAGAGCCAGTTGGAAGCGGTAGCGATGCCCATTGCTGTGGAACGGTAGCGGGCAGGGTAGATTTCGGCGACGACAGTCCAAACCACTAAATAAGTCAGTCAGTCATTGTCAATTTCATTTCGAATTATACGTCAACTTACGAGGACCCCAGGTCGTGGCAAAGCCAGCGATGAAGAGGCAAGAAAAGGCGATGAGAATGGTGCCTGCCTGAGGAGTGCTCGACGGATCATCATCATCAAGCTTGAAGTGGCCGACAAAGGCGTAGACGAGGAAACACATCATCATCCACAGAGCACCCACAATCAGGGCAGCACGACGGCCGCACTTCTTAACGACGACGAGGCCTCCGAAGGTACAGGCGACATTGACGGAACCGAGAATCACCTGAGTGACATAGCTGTTGTTAAGTCCAGTGGCCTGGAAGACCGTTGTGCCGTAGTAGAAGAAGAAGTTGGCGCCGGTCAGCTGTTGACCAGACTGCAGGAGGATACCGAGCATCAGGCGGTACAGCATGCGAGGGCCGGTGAAGACCTCGTACCACTTCGTCTGAGCGCCTTCCTTCATCTCTTGAACCTTCTCGCGGATCTCAGAGATCTCAGCACGGACACTGACGGCGTTCGTGTCGACGCCGGCGAGCTTGGCAATAGTTTGGCGGGCTTCCTCCTCGCGACCCTTGAGGAAGGCAAAGCGAGGGGACTCGGGAAGCAGCAGGATACCACCACCAAGGATCAGGGCCCAGGCAAAGCCGAGACCGTTGGGAATGCGCCAGGAAGCGGATCCAGACATGGTGTTGGTACCGTAGTTGACCATGTTGGAGGTCCAGATGCCGAGGGTGACGAAGAGCTGGTAGCATGAGACGATGACACCCCGAATGATGGCCGGTGAAGACTCAGATTGGTACATGGGAACGGCGACGGAGAGGGCACCGATGCCGAGACCATCAACAAGACGACCAATGGCGAATTGAACCCAGGACTTGTTGGAGCTGATCTGGATGATGATACCAACACACGAGAAGAAGGCCGAAGCAGAGATAGTGAGCCTGCGTCCAATGACATCGGCAAGTCGGCCAGCGATCAGGCAACCAAAGAGACAACCGACGGAGAGGAGGCCAACGATGGTACCCTGGCGAGCAGCAGAGAAAGATCGTTCACCGGTGGATGTGTTGAGCTCGCCAAATCGTTCGAGGTAGTCCTCCATGAGGAAGAAGCCGGAGATCTGACCACTGACATAGCCGAACATGAAGCCACCAACAGAGGCGACGAGGCCAAGGAAGCAGGCGGCGACGGTGATGCGTTGTTCATCCTTGACATCATTGAGAGAAGAGTGTCGAGTAATTGTGTTGCTCTCTTGACGTGAGACGCCCTCAGGCGATTCGGTGACGGAAGACATGTTGTATACCGATATACAGGGTGAGACTGAACCGGATTGGAGGTGAATGATGATTCAACCAAGAAACAGTGTGGCCCTCCCTCGTGTGAGAGAGAGCGCTGCCCATAGTTTATAAGACATCAAGTGCCAGAGTCTAAGGAGAGGGGCGGCACGATCCATGATGCAAGACGCGGAATGGGGGCGTTCCCACTACGGCGTTACGGACGGCGAAATGCAGTTTTAGCAGATCGCGTGGACCTGCAAAGTTTTGGATCGTTTCCGGTATAATATCGAGGTCGGGTGGGCTCGATGGGGTCCAGGAACAGATAAGATCGTGTGTTGCCCTGGTTCTGGAAGGGCGATTGGGAATCCCATGATGCTGCACTGCCGTTGGAGGCAATTGAAGCCGGAAAATCCGTGTTCAAGTCGTATGACGATCTCGAGACTTGGTTGCAGCAATAGGCTCACTCTAAGGTTATGGCGTTTCGGGAAGGGTTGTCAACTAAAAGCAGAGTTCAACTGTGATGATGCTGCTTCCGGCGCGGACGGAATGTTGTCCGCAACCCAATTCTAGTGGGTCGCTGTCTCAGAAGTTAAACGGACTCTACACCTCAGACGACACAATTTCTCGCAAGATATATAAATCAATTGAATCCTGCAATTGTTTTGCATCGTCAACTTGATCTGCTTCTCTGGTCCTCGTCTGCATGATCCCTTATCAAGCCAGGCGCATCTGCTGAAGACATATTTTCAGACCGTAATGAAGCCGCGACTAAGTCAAGGGCTGAACTACCGGCCTGTCTCCACTTGGCCGGGCGCTTCGGCAGCGCTATCATCACACGATGACGAACCCCTGTTCATGCTCTGTTCAGTTGCTCTGCTGTTTTTGTTTTGTTTCCTTTTGTGTGTCTCCGGCTTCTCTCCGGCGCCTTGAGTTTCCTGCATACGAGCGAAATATTCACCATCCTTGTGAGCCCCACCCTCGGTGAGCAAAGGTGAGGCTCACTACCCGGACAGTGCACGGACAATTAAAGAGAGAAAAGTTCGGTGAGAATGGCATTGGGTATTAGACATTATATCATAAGATCATCTACAGGTTGAACATGATGACTGCAACAACAGCAGCAATGGCAGCAGAAATGCCTGCTGCACCGCCCATCACCTTGTGAGCCGACGCCGTAACATCATCGGGGTTGTCGGGCGTGGGCACCACCGCCGGCCCATCTGTCGGTGTATCAACAGGTGGCTCCACGATGACCTCGCTCTCCGTCACTTCGGGCGTTGGGATCGGGGTTTCCTCCTCAATCTCTGTTGTCTCTGGGGCCTCCACGGAGAGAGCCACTGAACTCGTGGTCTCCCCCTCAATGCCCGCGACCTCCCGGGTTTCGGTCGACTTGGGCTCTCCATCCTCGTGGTAGACCACGTAGACGGTGCCGGTAGGTTCTGCAGAGGTGGTGGGGGGCTCTGTCGTCGTTGGCTCAACCAGACCCGTAACGGTGGGCACGGCGTACGGAGGGTCGAAGAGGCCAAACGGGCCGCAGGCATTGCAAGGGTATGCCCAAGAGCTGACCGTGGTGGGAGCCGCAAGAATTGGGGCGCACCGCGAGTCGCTCAAAGTCGCGATAGCCGTAGGGTCCATGGACTGAGGGCAGTCCGTGCCGAGATCACTCAGCTCGAGTTGGCGCGTCAGGGAACCCGACGGGCCGTCCGCGATAGTGGAGACTTCGTCGAGATCGAGGCCAAGGATCCATTGGGTGGTGGATGGGCCAACGTGCTGACCCTTGGAATTGGTGCCCTTGGCGCTCGGGATGAGCATGTACACCGAAGGTGAGATGCTGTCGCAATGTGTAAGTCAACACAGCACAAGTCAAGATAATCATTCGGTCAACATACAATGTGTAGTCCAGATCATCGTCGACATATGTCGCAGGGTACGTGTGAGGACGATCAGTCGGCCAGAAGAACAGGGTGACAGTCGCAGCATCGCTATATCATGTCAGTGGGTCGGTGCGTACCATCCTATCAACGTGCAACTTACATGCTGCAAGACTTGGGGCATCGCTCATAAGTCGTCTGCAACAAAGTCTCCGTCTCATAAGTCGTGATAGTTGCAGGGACAGTGTCCGTGGTGGTGATTGTCACGGCATCAGTATCGGTGGTAGTGACAGTAACAACGTCAGTGTCGGTCTCGGTCACAGTGTCTGTTTCCGTATCCGTCTCTGTCTCCGTTGTGTAGTCCGTGTCAGTCAGCTCTACTGTGTGGTGCAGAGTCAAGGTCGTATTCTCCGTGAACTCTTGCACGACAGTGCTGTTGACATAGACGTAGTCGGTCACCTCGACGTAGCAAGTCGTAGGCACCGTTGTCGTGGTGTAAGCCGTCTCGACGATGACCAGTTTGCCCTTGCAGGTCTCGTCCTCGGCAAATTGCGCATCTCCATGCTGATCGTGAGGAGAGTAGTCTTTTGTCACGTCAGTTGTCGCCCAGTTCCTCTGCATGTTCATGTCGACCTACCTTTGTCACCTGGGTAGGCAGTCACGCCAGCAATGGCCGCTGCAACGAAGAGAGTGCCTGATGAACGCATGTTGGGACGATGATCTCGGTTCAAACGAATGATAGAACGAGTGGCCGGTGCGAACTGGATGCAGGAGAGCTCAACCAGAGACCCGGATTGATGGGAGCCTCGATTTATGAGTTAGGCTGCGCCTTCAGCTCCCTAGCGTTGCCAATGTTGTTCAACACCTTATCCATTGACCATCACCTTATTCCCGCGCAACCATCATCATCATAGTCACGTATATCCCTGCTTGATCCTCAGCTGGCTGTCCAGGAACAGGAAACGACACCGACCATGTAAACCTGGTTCTGCCCACAAAAAGCACACATGTCGGCACATAATAAGGTACTAACAGACAAGGGTCGCCCGGGGAAAACGTGTTGTTCGTCGAATGGGAGCAAAGATGTGCCTCGAATGTGTGGTTGCGGTGGAGAAGAGTCGGACAAGTCGTTCCGGAATACTTGATTGCCGGCGCATCAGTGTCGTCACCGCCCAGGTCGGTGGTTGGATGGTGTTGCCAATTCCATGCGCTGGCCATTCACAACTGCCCGACCGACGCCAGAGCTAGAGGTGATCCCTGCGACATCAGGTAGCCCATCGAGATGCTATGGTGTGTGCGAGTGCCTGTTTGGGACGCTGTGATTCCGGATTCTGCGCAATGCGCTCAAGTCTGGTTGGGATGCTGCCGTATTGCATCCACGTCATTCCCAGATGACAAGTCCATGGGCTGAGGCCTTTGTGCTTCTTGCAACTCGAGTCGGTCAATTCGCATCAATGCCACGATGTATGCCACTTGGGCATTGGCAGCGTGTCTGATTCACATCGGCTGGGTCTTGGCGGACGAAGACTCCCCAGGACCACTAGTGATACCAGCCAGTGAGCACTTGTAAGTCGGTCCAATCACCGGTCAAACGAACCGAGTCTTACTTATACCGACTTTCAGCGAAGGAAACGATGGCCCGTGGAGCACCTTTGATATTCGTGTTGGCGACCCTGAACAACATGTTCGGGTTCTTGTTTCGACCGCGTCGCCTCAATCTATGGTAGTCCTGTCCGATATTGGCTGCTCTGAAGACGTATTCAGCACTGTCCCAACAGGCTGTGCCAGGTCTCGAGGTTCACTGTTCAATATCAATGACTCGAAGACCTGGGACGACATCGGCACGTATGAGATCAACGATGATGGCCTTGGATTTCAAGGGAATCTCGGATACAGTCTGAGGGCCCAATGGGGTCTTGACAAGTTGGGCATTGGCCTCAATGGTCCTGAACTAGAGAATCAGACTGTTGCAGGCATAGCAACAGCCGATCCGTTGTATCTGTATGTCTTGTCGAAGGTCTACACATCTGTCAGGTTCTGATTAAACTCTACAGTGGCATATTCGGGTTGAATAACCAGCCAGTCAACTTCACAGACCTTGGAAACACGAGCACTCCCTCGTTTCTAACGACTCTGAAGGATGAGAAGAAAATCCCAAGTCTGAGCTGGAGCTACACTGCAGGTGCTAAATATCGTAAGGCTTGGCGAATCACCACAAAGGTCTACGTGCATGCTGACACGTACCAGGATTGAAGCAAGTCTACGGCCAGTTGATCTTCTCGGGATACGACAAGTCTCGATTCACCGAGAACTCTGTCTCTTTCACCATGGTTGATGACCTTACTCGCGATCTGGTTGTGGGACTGCAGTCCATCAGCTATAGCGGCTCGACGACAACGACGCTGCTGACAGACGCCATCGACATCTTCATTGATTCGACGGACGCAAACTTGTGGCTTCCAAGTGATGTGTGCGATGCATTCGAGGCTGCATTTGATCTGCAGCTGGACGAGGAAAGTGGTCTGTATCTGGTCAACGACACGCATCGCAACAGTCTCCTCGACTCCGATGCTGAAGTGACCTTCAGGTTATCAGATGATAAGTCAGGTGGCGATACAGTTTCCATCACGTTACCATATGCTGCGTTTGACCTGCAGGCCGAGAATCCTCTAGTCGAGGATAGCAGCTACTACTTCCCACTAAAGAGGGCCGATAATGAGACCCAGTATACCTTGGGGAGGGTGTTCCTCCAGGAGGCGTAAGTTATTGTCGAGTCATTATTTGCAGGATCTTGCTGACTCCTCCAGGTACCTCTCGGCTGATTACGAACGAAAGGTCTTCAACGTTTCTGCATGCACTTGGGAGTCAGGCGCCGACAGTGATCTTGAGACAATCACATCAAGCGACTCTTCATCTTCGGACGAAGACGGCGGCAGCGGCAGCGGCAGCGGCGATTCATCAAATGGAGGCAGCTCCGGTCTCAGCGGCGGCGAGATTGCAGGAATCGTCATTGGAGCACTTGCGGGGGTAGCCTTGCTTCTCGGCTTGATTGCATGCCTGGTTCTTCGTCGCCGCAGAAGATCGAAGCAGCGTGCGTACGAGGTAACAGATGTTCCGGCTCCACCTGGCATGACACTGGTTGGTGGACCAGCTCACAACAGTGGCATGCCTTACTCGTCAGCAGATGTGTCTGGGTGGTCACCCTCGACCGAGTCGCCTTTACGACCAGTTGTCGCCGGTGCCAGCGCAGCAAGCGGGTCGACTCCCGAATTGGATGGCCGGCAAATGCATGTCGTTCCCAACACCGAGCTGGATGGCAAGGAGATCGCCGAGAAACCGGCATCGACCCAGAACAGGCAAATCTTTGAACTGGCCGGCAGTAAGGTCAGCGATGCGCAGATGAGGCGCAACTTCGATGATGGCCGGCAGGACGTGACGCCGGTGCATGGGTCTTCTTCAAACTCATCGAATCGAGTGAGCAACGAGTCGCCTCCGTCGCCGTTCGTGTCGACGATTGGGACGACCTGGGGCCCGGAAGGAAGGCCAATTTCAGAGATGGTGTCGCCCATCAACCCGTCGTACAGCAATAGGCAGTGAGTCACGTGTGCATTGCACTCGGTGATCGACGTTACATGGTGGGCAGCTGCAATCACCTGCAAGGGCATGTTCCTTCCTTGTAGAATTGCACACACAGTCCCTGTAAAGCGAGGCGCAGGAACAGGCACAGCACTCAAGCGAGTTTTGGATTATGTACGGATACAGTGATGCCAACTGCGCACAGCGTCAATAATAGTAATTCGGTCCGCATCTGCACCATCCCACAGAAGGCTGAAACGTGCACGGCCCCAATCATTCCTTCTTTCCTCCCAACTGACGATGATCTCAACTTTCTCATCTGGTAATGCGCGTATTCCCAGGCACTGAAGTCTTGGCTTAGCCGCCTGACTGGCAGCTCTCCACCATGTGCTGCTTCCTTCGTTCAACTCCTTCGCGGCGCAGGGGTCCAAGACGCTAATACCGCCCAGTGCAAAACCAAGCAAAAATGACCTCAGCAAGGACCCATTCACTGTGCAACAACTACTCACCACCAAAAGGTCTCGTCACGCAGTACAGAATGATTCCTTCGGAGGAATCCGACTTTGTCCTCGGGATGATCGACATGCCTAGTCGCGCCATGCTTCCTTCCTGAGTCTATGGATGGCTTCGCATGACTCTGCCCTTCTCCGCTGTCCAGGCTACCTGCCCAGCTTGGCGACCATCCATCGCCCGTGCCGCCACGTCGCATGAAGATTGGCCGAGCATGCGCCCCAGGCGATGGATCGATATGATCTCACTGTTGATCTTGCCCTGGTCTGGCACAGGGGTCACAGCTGCCGGTCACCATTTATAACAAGAAGCCGGGGTAGCCTTTCAATACCGACCGATGTGTTGTCTTCGCCATCTCGCATTCTTTCGCTGATCGAGTCGTCTCGCTTTCCCTAAAGCTGTATCTTTACAGCTATCAACTTCATTCAAGATGCGTCTCCAGTCATGGCTCCCCAGCCTGGCAGCTTCACTGTGCCTTGGCACCGTGCTTGCCGAACCCATTCCGCGCCAGGAGGCCGGTTCATTCTCTCTGGTCAAGGACGAACCTCTCTTCACTTTCGAGTACTCAGTTGCGGAAGCAGACTCGACCAACTGGATCGGCATCTATCATGCTGAGGGTGGTGGTCCCGTCAACGAGGAACAAGATGAGGATTCCCTAACCTGGGAGTACACCCCCGACACCAAAGGCACAGTGCGTGTCTCCGCCGACGGCTTGCAGCCTGGCCCGTATAAGGCTTTCTTCCTCGCCTCAGACGGCTACAAGTGGTTGGCCGAGCCCCTGGACGTTGAGCTTCTGGAAACCGGCACTTTCGAATTCATCGTTTCCAGCATCACCCTGCAGAATGCACGACAGGGCGACAGCTTCGCCGCCAGCATTTCGGGCTTGCTCGTCGGAAGTGGCAGCGAGGACGCCGAGTACACCATCGCCAGCTCGTCTGAGGGCGACTGGGCCGAGATCTCATCAAGTGGTAATATTACCGGTACTCCCAGCAGCTCGAGCAATGCGAAACTGAACATCGAGGCCAAGTCGGGCGATTCAACTGCTGAGCTCGAGGTCACCATCCCGGTCCGCGGCGAGAGCGAGAGCCTTGTAGAGGAGCTTCTTGTCATGTCCTATAACCTCTGGCACGGTGGATCCAGAGTCAACGACTACCACAAGAAGCAAGTCAAGTTCCTCGCCGAGAGCAACGCCGACATCGTCGGTGTCCAAGAGAGCACCCCTGATCATGCCACTCGCCTTGGCCGTGCCCTCGGCTGGTACGTATGGCAAGACACCGACGTCGGAGTCATCAGCCGCTACCCCATCGACCACGTCTACGACAGACTGGGAAGCTATTCCGGTGGTATCCGTGTGAACCTGGATGGCCAGTGCAGCCAGCTCAACCTCTGGAACGTGCACCTCGGATACGACCCCTACGGACCCTACGACTTCTGCTTCGATGGCATGACAGTGGACGAGGTTATGGAGCGGGAGGCAGAGTCGGGTCGCACGCCTCAGATCATCGAGACCATGGAAGCCATGGAGGAGCAGCTCTCAAACTCCGACGACGTGCCAGTCATCCTCGTGGGTGACTTCAACGCCCCCTCGCACCTCGACTGGACCAAGGCCTTGGAGGAGAAGAACTGCGGATACTCCGATGTCATGTGGCCTAGCTCGGAGGCTCCCATCGAGGCCGGCATGAAGGACTCGTTCCGGCAGGCGCACCCCGATCCCGCGGAGACCGAGGGCATCACCTGGTCTCCAATCTTCCTCGAGAACGAGGGACGCCCGGAGCCTTTAGATCGCATCGACTTCATCTACCACAAGAGTGACTTCGAGGTCGTGAGCTCCGAAACTCTGGTTGTGGGTGACCCAAAGCCCGAGCCGAACCATGAGGACAATGAGTGGACATCGGATCACGCTGCCGTCTTGACCACTTTTAAGCTGTCTTCATCGCGTTGCAGCTAGACATATGATCATAGTGCGGATTTCGCCAGTAACGAGTCAGCGACAATAAAGTAAAACAATAAAGCACAAGCTTCAATTCATCGTTCACAGCTGCAGTGAAGTAGCCAAAATTGACACATGTGTCATTGTTAAGATCCAATGTACCTGCCTTCGACTATTCAGGAGACAACATGATGATCTCATTTCACAATGCCCAATTCTGATCGTGCCGGTTGTACATCTAGAGAAGCCCGAACCACTCAAAGTCCTGCTGCCCATGAACAGGAACAGTGTGACCAACACCCTGCGCAGACACTCCGACCAACTTGGTCCCATCGCCATACACCTTCCAGGTGTATCCAGCCTCTGGCGTGTTCTGTCGATCCTCCGTGAAGCTTACACCCAAGAGAGTGGACCACTCCTTCAGCTGCTCGTCAAGGTTGGGGATGAAGATGAGGTTATCCGCTGTCCCGTGCCAGGTGAGCATACGTGGGTAGTCACCAGTGTAGCCAGGATACATGTTGTGGACAATGGCCGCCCACTCCTCCCCGGACTTGTTAACCTGGCCGTTGGCACATGCAGGATCGGCGCTGATAGGGCTGGAACCACCGCTGCCAATGGCGTTGAGGCAGCCAGCTGGCATACCGGAGTAGCAGCTCGCGGCGGCGAAGACATCAGGGTAAACAGCTGAGATCAAGTTGGTCATCATGCAGCCGGAAGATGATCCAGTCACGAAGACTCTGGCAGGGTCTCCGTTGTAGGTGCTGATCACGTAGTCGACCATGTTGACGAGGACCTGGGTATCACCACCTCCATCGTGGGTGTTGCTCTGAGAAGTGTGAACATCCCAGCAGTTGAAGTCTTTGGGAGACGAAGGGTAGATCAAGATCGCGCCAATCGAGTCGGCGATTGGCACGTAAGAACCAGAAGTCTGACCAAAGTAGCCATCGCCGGAGCCGCCACATGGGTGAAGCTACGCGCCATGTTAGGACACTGAGTGAGACCGTATGAAGGGATGTACCTACAGCCAGAACAATCGCAGGGCTCGGGGCCGGGTTGGGTGGTACGTAGATCTTCATGCTGAGCTGAGTGTTGAAGGTGTCACCAAAGTTGTTCACTTGCTGCAGCTGGGCCATAGCAGAGGTGGCTGCGACAACTGCCGCCGCCGCAGCGCGCATTGAGAAAGAAACCATGCTGAGCTTAGAGAAACGAAGGCGAGCGATCGAAAGAGGAGCAAAAGATGATCTTGATCTCCAGACTGAAATCTGGCTGATTGAGCGCGTTGATGACACAAAAGCTCCAGAACAAATCCCCACGATGTCGGGCGGACCGACTTATATACTCCTGCTCATATGGCCCAGACAAACAGGCTATGTGCTCATGGTGGTGACGAAACATGTACCCCGGACCCGACTGGTCATCTACCGAGTTGTGGCGCCGGCCCAATCAATTTATATGAGATCCCCAGGGCCGCCATTATTGGTTGCATTGACAGGGGCCGACGGGGGTTCGACGGCCGAGGTTCACTCAACACCTTGGGCAGAAGATCGACAACTGTGATCGGCAGCGGGCAACGGCAAGTCCCCCGTGACAGCTACCAGCTTGATCACGGCTGCAATTGCGTTCGTCAAAACTAGCTGTCATATGCGGGAGAATGCAAATGCCCGGTGTCGGTAGACATTTCGGCATTAAAAGTCCATTGAGAAGGAACTCTTGATCTCGCATGAAGATCATTTCCCTGGTGTCGACGGAGGGACGAAGAGCACATTAACCTGTTCGTTCGCAAGCCTGCATTGCGGCACGGGCTGTCGGCTCTCGTTGTAGGCTTCTTCAAACCCAACTCTGTAAAAGAACAAGCTATGTGACGTAAGGGCTGTACGCCATCAGAGACTTCTGTAGCATAGGTCTAGCCTGTTGGCATCACCAAAGTATCGTACCATTTCCTTTATTGATACATAATGCCTCATTTCTATTTGCTCAAAACATCGCCCTCAAATGTGGATATACAGTGTCATCCGTGCCGTATACGCCGCCCCGGGTATTATTGTTGGACTGCATGACGGCTTGGTCGTCTGCTTCATGGTCGCTGTCCTGCTGGAATCCGTTCAGGCTGACGTAGCCTTCGAAGATCCGCGACATCTCGCTCTGGATGCGACTTCCGTTCTGGTCGACTACCCCCTCAGTAGGAGTCTGAGCTGGCGGTGCCAGAGGTCGCTGGTAGGGAGTTGACGAACCCGTGTCCTGGTCCAGGTGGCCACGAGCCAGGCCTATCATGCCTAGAGCAGCGGACGAGTGAGGATCATCGTCGGGGTTCAGGCCGAATCGTGGCGCCACATCCTTGAGAGTCTTGATTGTGCTCCATAATCGTTTAGACACCATGCTGCGTGAGGAGAGGTCTTTGGCCAAGTCGAGCGACAGGTAGAACTCTTCACGACAGACGGCGCTGAAGCGGACCGGGGCGTGAACAGAAGCCAGAAAGACCACCGAGATAGCTGAGGTCAGAAACTGATGGTAAAATACTTGCATAGTTTGATACAGCGTCGTGGTGTTGTTGAGGTGAGTCAGATAGCGAATCGTGTCCTTTGCGAGGTCGACCACCTTTTGAGCTTGTGTGTGATGGGCCATGATACTCGTGGCACTGTGTAAGACGGGTGTATACAGCCAGGTGCGTATCTAGGTAATTTCGTCAGTCTCACGTTCCCGTTTCTCGCTACATATTGGCTTACCTGGTTGAAGCGAAGATATGTCCAGATTCGCAGTCTCTGGAGGTTATATGATGGGGTAGATGCCATGTGTCGTTCCTTGTCCCAATTGCGAACCTTGACCTCATCAGGTACTGAGTCGTACCACTCTATGATCTCCTGGTCTAGGCGTTCCATCTCTTCGTCGCGTAATTCACGTGCGAGGACTGGCTCGAAATGCGAAACTTGCCGCCAGACTTTGGCAGCCAAACGCGAATAAGTAATCATGGCGATCATGAACGGGTACTCGTCCTAGGCAAGATGTTAGCACAACGTCGATATGCTCTTTTGGTGAACATACAGGTAATGGAAGCTGGGGGTCAATCTCTTCGTCCTGCACCACATAAGGCAGGCCGGTGCCGAAAGCCCACCTGCGGTCGAGTATGTACGCTGTCCAGAATGTGGTCAGAGCATCCTTGCGCTCCCGCTCATTCTCGATCTTCATCAGCCCCATCCGTTGGTGTATACCAAGCTCCATACACAGGCGCGCAACTTGTCCAATCACCCTCCAGCCAAGCACCTCATCATTGGACAAGAAACGATATCCGCCCAGTAAAGCGAGAAGGGGGAGGCTCCCCGTGTCACACTCATCCGCCATCAACTTGCGATTCAAGACGTTTTCCATACTTTCGTAGAGCCTCATCGCCTTCAAGCTGTGCCCATTCTCTTCGACCACGTGTGCACAGCACATGAGAACCTTCAGCTGTAGTGTCTTCTCATCGTTGATAGCGTGGAGCGAGCGTTGGCCCTTGAGACTTTCCAAAAAGGAGAACAGGCTCCTTGCATGAGAGATGACCGCTGCAGTGTCAATGACAGGAAACATGATGCCAACTTCTGCCTCATGGACATTGCAGAGCCGTATGATCTCTTCCTTATCGTAGTCAAGGAGAGGATCACGAGATCCGCCCATGCCAGAGAGACCGATGTCGTTGGGTTGGGAAGGAGGATTCGGCTCATCAATCCCTTCGTTTGCGGGTCTGTAGCCCATGTTGGCAATGGTCTTGTTGGCTACATCGAGGCTGAATGCAGTGCTGGTTGGGCCGTGGAAAGGAGCGCGGCGACCAGGTGGTGGATCTGGATTGCGATGCAGCGATGAGGACGTCTGAGATGGCGACGGAGTAACTGTAGAAGAAGCTGCCACTCCAGAGCGATCATGAATGTTTCCGCCCCGAGTCGGATCATTCTGCATGGAGCGAACCGTCTGGTTGAGGTTGCCGACTTCATCTTGCAGTCGTTGGAGCTGTGAGTTGATCTGTTTGTACTCATCCGAGTCCTTGAAGCTATTTGAGCAGCAATTCGGTGCATAGAGACAATTGAGATTCAAGTTGCCGCATCGCTGGCATCTGCGCGAACTTGTGAGCACTATGAGGTATCTCAGGAGTCTGACCGGCTTACGGTGTTTCTCCATTGCATTTGATCTTTCGGCGTTTGCACTCATTGCTGTACTTGTTAGCTGGAGTCCAGTGGACACAATTATAGAACATGACACTTACCAAGCAATGGAAATATACTATTGTAGAGAGTCAGTATGGTTCTTACTCCAGAGAAAACACGTGGGGTTGCAGGGAATAGCATCACTCCCAGGCGTGGAGCGACGGGAAGAGCCACTTTGAACAACGCAATCAGGACAACTCAGGAAACACTCACCCTGTTCCTTTTACTTCTGCTCTGCTTGGCTGAATTCATATCATCCATTTCCTTACGCTTGCCGCCCGCACCAGCCGTGGGAGTAGCCGCTGCAGACCCCTGCGCCGACGCGCCTGGATGGGCTGGATGGGCGGAATTGTCGCCGACGGACGCGGAACCAGGACTCATCATGTTCGGCGGCGTGGCACCCGAGTGCGAATGTGATCCATAGCCTTGAATTTGCCTGGACGAGGCTGAGGCATCCTGCGCTGACAAGGCTGAGTGCGCCTGTGAGAGGAACCGGAGGTCCGAGGCTTGCGCATCGATTTGTTCCATTGCGTAAGAGTCACGCAGTTGAGCTGACACCCCGTGGTCGAGGGAACCTGGCACGCCCTCAGCGCCCGATGAATGACCTGCCGCTGCTACCGAGGACGACTAGATCAGTTTCATCAATGAAGATTCGACGGTGAGAGGGCCTGCATCGAGCGAAGTTGGGGTTCGCTCACGTCGGCAGTGAAGGCATCAAGATCTTTGGCGCATCCACTCGCGCGGCCGAGCTAGCACTGGGGTACGGCAATCGCCTTCGCGATCGGAAGCTTCACGCCTACAGTTCGTAGCCGAGGACCACGTGACCGGACCGGCCACCCTGCACTGTCCTGAAAGCAGACGAGTCGAGCATCCACTGCAAACAACGCCATTTCATTGCGTATCAATTGAATAAAGCTACTACTCCTGAATTGCCGATCAAGTTACTGTACATCATTTTCTCACGCATTCATCAAGCCACGTGTGCTGTCGCCGAAACCGGCACAGCTGTTTGTCCCATGGCAGCGCCCTTCATGTCCATTATCGTCACTTCAGTGTTTCCTCCACCAGCCATTGGGGTCGCGGCATACAAAGGCTGTACTTTCCCAGTTCGATCACAGGATCCAAACTTCCACCAGTCCTTATGAACCCAATATGTCACATTACGAACAACTGCCATGGCGGTCTGGCCAGGACCGGGAGGAAAGGTCGTCAGCCAGCGATCATTCTCGAAGTGCCGGTCAAAGTTGGCCGCGACGAAGCCCAGTCCCGTGAATAAGCCAGCCTCAGACTAAATATGAAATGAAGGTCAGCATTTAGGTATCTTGGAAACACATCGATAGCTTGTTGACTGACCATGCCATGCTTTGCTTGCTCCTCCAACGCCAGAGGAAGCTCATTGAGCTTCTCACCAAACTTCTCAAGAGCCAAGATAGTCCCAATCTCCTCAGTGAGATGCTGCGCAAGCACCGGTCCGAACCCATCAATCAGTTCCACTACCTTCTCCCCGGAATATGTCTCTTTTTTTGCGAGGCATGCAGTCACATAGTCTCCGAAGAGTGTGAGCCCGGTATGAAACGCGTGGTGTTGCTCCACATTGTTCTCCATGATGCCCTTCTCGCCCGACAGGCGCTCGACAGCAGGGAAGAAAATGGTCTCTTCTCCTTCGTGATGAGACGTCAGAACCCTCAACCACTGAGCCATGTAGTTCAGAAATGAGTTGACGTCGGCATCGCTGATGTGTTCTGCCTGCAGGTATATGGAGTTCAGACCACGGAAGATGATGTTGTGGATATGAACCATTTCCGAGGCCATGTTGTGGAACATAGTAGGCTGTCTTTCTTCAGCATTTGTATTCTTCAAGTAGACAAATGAGAAGCACATACCTCATTTCCCTCAGGCAGCTGTGCAACAGGCGTGCTGAGGACTGGGAAAGGGTGGTCGGCATAGACGCCGTTCGTTTGATGAACCATCTTTGCTACAGTACTTCCGTAGAGACACGTTGGAATGACAAAGAACAGATTAAACATCCCGAATGGAGGAGCAGCTGAAGCATTTATACTTCTTCCTAGTTGGGCATACTACACGATAGCTGGACTGGGGTGGGCGTCCCAGAACCTTTCCTCCATCGGTCCAACAACCACAGCCCTACAAAGTATAGGTCCACAGTAAGCCGATACAGTGAAAGCCATAGTGTATAGTCGACAATTGCGCATTTCCCATGTTGCTAGTGCTTAGGTCACCTCTCCCAGCTCGTGTAAGCTTTCGCAGAACAAAAGGCTGACGACCCACCACTACACGAGACCTCTCGACTATCTCATTTAAGCTTCCAGCATCATGTCTGCCACACAATTAATGGACTAAATCTAGTGTGCACAAGAGCTGAACAGAAGCTTGAAGCAAGAAGTCTATTTGGACAAATGATGAAGAAGCGTGGCGCTCTACCGTCTGCTTTGTCGCAATGCCAAAGGTGCCCAAGGGCTTCCGTGGCTGGTCTGGAACAGTACAACACATGCTTTGGGCTTGTGGCTTGAGAGACCGTCGTGAGCCTGGGGCCAATCAACGCGAGCAAATAGTTGCTGACTTTTAGTGCCGGCCGAACGCGTGCCTTAGGAGACCCCGAAATACGGCTTACGTGGTTGCCGGAAAGTCTGATGCATGTGGTAGTTGGACGTTGGAGTTGTGACGATCATTTCCAGGCCATAGTCGAAGGCATCTCGCCAGTAACTCTGGGCTAAGGTAGTTCTTTGGTTTCAGTGCACAGCGACTCCTTCGGAATCAATCCTTTTGACATTACTTGATCGCGAATTAGACCGCAGTTGTGTGTGGTCGATGCTAAACTTTGATTACTTTCGCTTTGATTTATGCTTGTTACGCTGCAGGCTGTTTATTGCTCAATCCAAGTCGATCCGCTCTAGTTGATCTTCGATAAAACGCTGGGTGCTGTCGCTAGCACCAACGGTATGGTCGACTGCGTCTTGTGTTACTGGACTGTTCTCTTGGGTATCGTTGACCAGCTCGTGGTCCGTGTCCGGGGGCGTAGGGATCTCAGACGTCCCAGCCCGTCCTCTTTTGAGCATACATGTCTCAACGGTGATGCCGGGACCGAAAGCGCACGCCACGACATAGTCACGGACACGGCCATCAGGGGCTAAAGCATCCATCTCTTTGGACCGCATGCGATGCATGACGCGGAAGATGGATGCCGAGCTTGAGTTGCCGTGGTTGACATAGGTGTCGTAGCTAGCTCGCATGTGCTGGGGGGTAATACCCAGAGACCGCTCGGCGCCTGATAAGATGGTGGCACCTCCTGGATGCATGGCCCAATCGAAGTCAGATGCAGTCTGGTAGGTGGATGGTAGGTCAGGGATCGCTGCTTTGAGGTCTTCGAATGCCGGGCTTACAGCCCCACCAGTGAGCTTCGGCACTCGAGGCGTAAGAACGACCTTCCAACCTAAACAACATATCCGTTAGCTCTCGTCAGACATCATTTCCCAGACCAATGCCTACCAGAAGCGTTGGCATCAAAACCTAGGTCGTCATGAGTGTCCGGCAACACTCTGTGATCCCATCCCAGAAGCTGGTAAACCGGTGGTCGCGCACCACCAATGCCGTTGCTAAGGACAACTGCGCTGCCACAATCCGAGAACAGGCAGACTCCTATGCGAGTCTCCTGATTCTCATTGATGCTGTCGAGTTCACTTCTGACCATGGTTGTGCTGATCTCCAGGGCGACGCAAAGAACCCGAGCAGGCTTGCCGCGCGCAGTATGACCCAGAGCGAGATTCGCAGCAGTTCGTAACGTCGCCAAACCACCGCTGCATCCAACGCCATGTAGTAAGACCTTCTCAACTTGATGTTTTATCCCCAGATCTCGAGCGAGGAAGTGATCGAATCCCGGGTTCGCAGAGTCGGTACACGTCGTGGTGACGATGTGTGTGATGTCTTCAAGGTCGATCTTCGCTTCGTCAATAGCTCTTCTTGCTGCTGTCACTGCTAAGGGTAAACCGTCGGACATGAAGAGTTCGTGAAGCTCGGTGATTGACGGTGCATTTTCGCGGTTCACTGCTGGATGGTCTGGCTCGCCGATCGAGGCGCGAAAGTCAATGCCCGTATACCGATTTATCGAAAGGACCTTTTTCATTCTACAACATCGACACAACATACGTTGTCAGGCACGTCTGAAGGAAATGGCAGGCTTGCATCGCCGTCATGGGGGCGGTGTAGGTCGCACTTACGCCGGGGTATCTGGGTAGTATTTCTGAGCCAAGGTCTCAATGGCTTTGTAGTCGAGTGAGTATGGAGGATACTCGGCATCTACGCCAATGATGGACAGACCGAGGTCAGAGAAGCTGTTTGGAGAAGCCATTTTGGCAGGTGTGCTGCGGGGATGCGAGGCTAAGGCGTGGTATCTTGACGATGCGACAGTGCGAGCGCGGGGCTTCACAGCGACTGTCTGAAGCTCTCGCAAGCTCGGCGCTTTCGTAGAGACCCTGGATCACCAGAAAGTCGGTTGAAAACCTTCCTATCGAGAGAGGTCGCCGTCGTTCTACCAGGCGACAGACAAGGCTATGCTCGTGCAATGACGAGGGTCGAGGAGAAAGTGCGGGCAGAGATCGCTGGCTTGAAGGAAGACGTGATGGAAGACGAATACTGAAGAGATAGATTTCGACTGCTTCCGAGCGCAGGTCAGGAAGATATAAGGTATGGGAGCTTTTGTCGCGAGAATTGGGGCGGGAAGGAGCAGTTGTTGGGAGGCAGTCGACCTGCTTTACCTTATCGATGACGACAGCCTGGGCAGGGAACGGGAATAGGACTGTTCAATGCAGATGGCGAAGAGATGCTAAGCCTCGGTTGGGAAAGATGGATCTCTACGCGGATACAGATTCAGATAAAGAAAGAAAGACTCAGGGACGGTGTCGTGTCTCGTTCCGTGCCTGGGCCGTGTTTCACCACGAACCAATCTGTATCTGGACTGTTCCAGGTGACGCCCAAGCTCTATGGACACTGACAAGTCGCCATCTGGTCGGAAAGTATATTGCCAGCCACACACTGCATGCCATTGTGCAGGCGGGCATGTCAATCAAGGTACGGCTGGAAACCGCCCAGGGCCGCTAGATGCAGATTCGTGGGGAGACTGGTTGCGCCGCATTCGATGCGGTCGGCGCAACGTTCTGGTCCGCGGAGGAATTGACGTCCCTTATTGGGTGCAGTCACGGCGTCATGGACGTGCCACAGCGCACCCCGTGGCGGGCTGGCGGTGCTTGGCCAGGGCCGAACTCAGGGCTAACGATTGCACGAAGCTCAATCTGGCTGAACACAACTTCTCCCAATTCGTTACGTTGGTCATTGAGGCTTAGCAAAAGAATGGGAATCACAAGTGGCGATCTCATTACTCTTATGTGAGCACCAGATGCAGGCACACAATCCCATGTTGACCCCTCTGGTTCAGTTCTTAATTAAGCTCGATCCTGCCTGGAGCTGAAGAGGGGCTCGCGTGAGAGGCGCCATCTACTTGTACCGGTATGCACTGTACGGCTAAGCGAACCTCCAATTCAGCCTCCCGCGTTAATATTGCTCGACATCTGAAGCCTTCCAATGTGTTTTCTCGGGTCTTGACCTCTCATCAGCATCAGTTTAAAGAAGATCACGAACAGGACCGCCACCCATGTGCACGTTAAAGTATTGAGCCCTCTGCCACAATCATGCTTTGTATGACTACAATTAAAGCCTTCGAAAACGTGCTGTTTTCATGAACCATTTTCTTCCTTGCTGAGCTCCTCATAACACATCATGACCTTCGATATAACGCATAGGTTGACGTGGGACGTCGAATTCCCTGCCTGTATGGAGAAAGCTGACATAAGACGACTGGGGCGTCATCGTCGCGACTTTGCTCTCCCATCAATCTTGACCATCCACGGTACACACGGTTCTCGCCCATCATAATGTCCCCAATGAGCTCACCGGCTTACTGGGCCTTCCACCTGCACATAGCCGTCGAACTACTCGCCGGCTACACCTTCATCTACCGCCCACACACCCAACTCCAACCTCTACCCTTACAAGCTCGCCTCGTACTCGAGTGCTATGGCGGCCTGCTCGTCTTCTCCGCCATCATTGCGGCTCTCTTCTGCTTCCGGGAGTTCGACCACACGAGCCGCATGGCTGCCGCGGCTTTCGCTTTCTGGCACCTTTGGCCTTCACGTCGCGCTGTGATTCGTCTTCAGCAACCTGTCCCGCTCAGCAACACCGTCGCCAGTACTTTGGGCGGGCCAAAAGTTCACCTTGCAACTCACGCGGTCTTGTTCATGGGCTTTGGAATGGCTGCCATTTATGGCTGAAGTGTCTTATTGGGGATCGACCGGTTATATTCAAGCTGTCTCGGTCCTTGCATCTTCTCGACTTGAATGTCGGCTAGTATATAAACCAGTTTCTTGCTTGGTGTGCCATATGATATACAGTGGTTACTCCCCAGGCTCAACCGAACAATCTCAAACCAGAAACGTCTAGTTCTGCCTCATCCTCATCACTTTGCACCTCATCGTCCTCGTTCAAACCAAGCTTCTGTCCAAACAGTGTACCGAACAGCCTGTCGATAGCGGCAGGCTCCCAGTTCCGACGGTCCTCCGGCGCCATGAAGTTCTGCAGCTTCTCGTGCACCGTGAATCGCATCTTGCGCCCTTTGCTAGCTTTACGATCAACATCCCTGCGCGTTTTGGCATCTTTCGCTGCCAGCATCACAGTCGGGCCTTGTGCTGGTGTGGACGACGATTCGACCGTGCGCTGATCGACCAGTTCCTTCAGGAGCATTTGGTAAAAGTCGGCATCGTCGTAAATCGTGTCGTCCTCTGCCACTCGCTGCGCAGCCTGTGTTGGAGCGCATGAACGAGGGACCTTGGTCCTCTTGACGAGTCTACCCTCTGGATCGTTCAGCTGGTCGCGAAGAGCGCTGGTCAAGGGTTTCCTGCCTCCCTTAGCAGACATTCTTGCATCTGCAGCCTTCGATGCGCCTCCTTGTGTCTTGCGTGACCACTTCTCTAGGAGTTCCTTGCGCTGCTTAGAGAACTGTGACTCTGCGCTCTCCATCTCTGCCCAAATGTCGGCACTAGAAGTGCTAGAGTCGAACTCTCGCTTGCGCTTACTTCCTGCGCCGCCCGAAGGCTTGAAGCTGTTGCGTAGAGAACTCATGGTGTTCAACAAGTTGACGGCGGCTTCTTCAGCTGCAGTGTAGGGCTCTGCGCTGTCGTTGGCGTCTTCCGACAGTGTGGAGAACGTATTCGACGCGACAAGTGCTTTCTGCAAACGGATGCGCATGTTGAGGAGGCCATCGTACGTCTTTCGTTGTTGTTGGATGGCGAGTCCTTTCTGCGTCTCAGCATTCCCGGTGCTTTGGTTCTTGTTGGTGTTGCCGTTAGTCTTCGAGCTTTTGCCATTAGTGAGCTTCTGATCGTCCTCATCCTCATCCTCATCCTCATCCTCTTCATCAGAGTTGTCCGATTCAGAATCTTCATCTTCGTCAATATCGTCCGATCCGGAGGCTCCACCATTGACGAGATCGTCAAGTCCATCATCCATGTCCTCGTCGGAGTCGTCCTCATCCTCATCATCCTCCTCCGACGGCAAGTCTGCTCCGCCCTCCTCGTCGTCTTCGGATGACATGTAGTCGGCAGCTGAGGCACGGCGCCCTTTCGTGGATCGAGGCTTCGCACTCCCCCGGAAAGTGAAATCCTTTAGTCGTTCCGCATCAGACTCGCCCAAAGCATTGTCGCTGTCAATCTCCGAGTCCGATGCCTCGGCCTCATCTGCCTCAAGATCCACAAGGTCTGGGTCGGCGTAGTGACCTCCGTCCTCATCGTCCTCAGCATCATCGTCATCGTCTGCCTCGGAGTCTTCGTCGGAACCAGAATCTTCAAGTGCGTCTCGGCTGACTCGTGAGCCACGGTAATGGGGGCCCAAAGCCGCAGGTTCCTTCTCCCTCAGCTTGCTCTTGCCAACTGTAACGTAGTGTTCCGTTCCGACATTTTCGGCCTCGCTGTCATCGCTGTCGCTAACGTTGCTGTTCTGGTCGACGGCGCCATCGGCTTCGGGATCATGATCTGCAAGTTTTGTTAGGAAAACTCGGAGTGCCAAATTCGACAATGACAATACTAACCCCTGGTGATGTGCTCATCTGGCTTCCTGAGAAGCTTCGCGTGGTTCCCTGCTCGTGCCATCGTGATTGCTTTGGATCGAATTGGTGGTTGTAACTGATGGACCCCACGTCTCATGAATTTTCGGTAGACTTGAACTTTTGGGCGGTCAGAGTGGCAGAATCGCGGCGCCACTCGATGCATGCCGGGTCCACTGTAAAGAAGCACGACAGCGGGTCCCAGCGCCTGGAGGCTCAAGCTTCAATGAGAGGCCCGCGATGAAGCTACCGAACATTGCGATGACATGACCTGAATTTATTCGCCGAGCAGCATTGTACATAGTTCGGAGAGTCGCAACGCGGCGTTCTTTGATGCGCTCGCCGAGCCTCCAAATCTCTCTCTAGTCAGCGCAGCAAAGTTGCCCAAGATGCAACCGACAATAGCTCGCTTCTTTCAAGCGACGCGCATCCTCCGTCATGAGAATCCACTTGTAAGTTCAACATTCTAGAGATGTTCATCAAACATCATGACTGATCTTGGAAGGGATTGCCTCGTTCCGGCACGCCACCAACATGGGGCAAAAGACCTCAAAGACGGAAGATCGCAGGTGTCGACAAGGTCATTGCGGTCTCATCTGCTAAAGGAGGCGTAGGAAAAAGCACGGTTGCAGGTAAGCTCATCCGTTGGAACCCATGCTTCACTGCCGGGTACAAGTTTTAACAATGAGAAGCCAATCTATCACTTGCATTTGCACGGCTCGGTCTTCGAGCAGGTATCCTTGACGCCGACATTTTCGGGCCATCAATCCCAACTCTCTTCGATCTCTCAGGCGAGCCACGTCTATCAGCTAGTACGTCACCTGATCTTCCTACTTAGAGGGCTGGTGTGCACAACACAGACTAACACGGCTCAGATAATCAACTCGTGCCATTAACAAACTATGGTGTCAAGACTATGTCAATGGGCTACCTTGTTGGCGAGAACGCCCCCGTTGTCTGGCGTGGGCCCATGGTCATGAAGGCCATCCAACAACTTCTGCACGAGGTGGAATGGGGCGGCCTGGATGTCCTCGTCCTGGATCTGCCCCCGGGCACAGGCGACACCCAGCTTACTATCACTCAACAAGTGATTCTAGACGGTAAGTCATTCTACATAAACGCATCAAGACCATCGCTGACAGACTAGGCTCGGTGATCGTCACCACACCACACTCGTTATCAACGAAAGACGCCGTCAAAGGTATTAACATGTTCAAAACAGTCGATGTTAAGATTCTTGGACTGGTCCAGAACATGTCACTGTTCCAGTGCCCACACTGCCATCATGACACACATGTATTTGGATCGAACAAGAGGGTGGAGAAACTTTGCGAAGACCATCAAATATCCATTCTCGGAGACATACCACTGCATCCGAGTATAGGTGATGATGGAGACAGAGGTAAACCAACAGTCATTGCCGAGCCCGATAGCTCGAGGAGTAAAGCCTTTACGGACATAGCAAGAAATATCGCAAGCTTGGTGGATCTGAAAGGCCTGTAAATATATGGATTTCGTTCTTCGAATCAAGCTATCGAGGGTTTGCATCGCCATCTAAGAACGGACTTTCAACATTGCTGTACGAGTACTCGAACCCGCAGGTAGGTTCGAACGAAACCTAGGCTGGCACCATAATGCCCACAGCTGGCCGAGGTGCTCGCTGTCAGACATTCGTTATGGTTCATGAACGTCAGCCCGTATTCTTTGCGGTCAGGAATCCAGATTACCGATTCAAGGGTATAAGATTCAGAACGCCCCAGACGCCGAAAGACAAACAGTTCGGGTACGGCCCTGTGCAAAAGAGCAGATCATTAGTCAAGTTCCTCGTTCATCTCATACACGTGGCGGCTTCGGGTTGGGTCTTTCCGCATTGCCTGGCCCGAGCCAGTGAATCCAACTATGCAACGTTAGTTTCAACGTTGCGTTACAGTCTTGGCACGCCTGGATAACTCACCTCTAGCGTTAACTCCGTCCGGTGTTCGGAACATGCTGTCCTTCTTCTGCGCCTTGCCAAACTTCGACTTTGAGTTGAACTCCTGCCACTTCGACTTGCCCCGTTCGAGCTCCTTCTTCGCTTTGATCTTTTTCGCCTTCGGCGGCTTCGACGGATCGGCTCCGTCGCCTGGTGTCGTCTTGGCTTCCGGATACATGGTAGCGCCGGCTGATGAGACTAAGCCTGGGGCAGGTTGTGAGGCGATGTTTGGCGTGCTTGTGGAAGTGCTCGCCGTGGCTTGGGAGTCGGCTTTTCGCTTGTTCGAAAACGGTCGGACATCTCGTGCCCTGAGCGTCTCTGTGTTGTCGTATCCCTTAAACTTCACGATATAGATCGGTGCCGTGGACGAGCCTGTTATTGATGTGATACGCGCAGGGTAGAAGCCCTTATCGCCTGAGAGCCATTTCGCTTGCACCATGTCGTTGACGTTGTAGGTCACCGGTGCTTCCTCTTTCTCCTCAGGCTGCTGGTTCTGCGCAGTCTTCTTAAAGGCTGGGTGATTCTCACGAGACCACTTCTCCGGCTCGGGCGGTGGTGAGGGCTGCTTGGCCGGTGCCTTTGGGGCATGCTTTGGTTTCAGTTCTGCGATACTCTCGTCGAGCATAGCCACCAGGCTATTCAATTCCTCGTGGAGGGCTTGTAGTTCGACATTTTCGGGATCGCCCTTCAATTGACTGCCAACGAGATCGAGCTGTAGATGGCAGAGTCAGCTTTGCAAGGCGCACGTGCAACTGGGAAGCCTACCTGTTCCTGATATGCCTTCCGCTCCTCTTCAAACCCCGCAAGCTCGGACATGATGGGCGGTGCTATCTTCGGATATGACTGGGGACGATGAAATCACTCTCTGTTTTCGGTCGGAAATGCTTTGTCGACTAATGATGTCGGTCGGGCGAGTATGGCGATCGTTGCGCAGCGCAGAGGAGAGTTTGACATAGAGACAATGACGTGGGGCAGCGAGCAGCCCACCCACGTGACTGGTTTCCGTCTCAGTGCGACTGAACAGCGTTGGGAACTTGAGCTCAGACTGTGTGCAAAATTTTGGCGCAATCTCTAGACGAGGCTTTCAATTACAATCTGAACAAGACCCGTTTGGCTCACTACAGTGTCTCCACTGCATGATCATATGTAGGGCAGGGGAGGACCAGTTCAAGCATAGCACAAGGCCCGTTGGTAACCCTGCTGCGAAGGATACGATCAGAGTCACAACAAGAAGGGAATTATACAAGACTCCGGAATAAATACAAGTGTATTGGGGGTCATTCTGACCAAATATGTGACTAGAACACTCGTGAGGCTCGCGCCTTATTATCACGATGACGCTTCTCCTTGGCTGAGGCTTTCCGGCGCTTCATCCAAGATCTATTGAGGTCCCTCCTGTTCTCCCAGAACCAGCTTTGGAACTCGCTCTTCGCCTGAGCGCCTGCATTTGATGTCGTCGGCTCCTCTTCCTCTTCTTCTTCGCGGAGATCGTCGGCATCATCCTCAGCTGCGACAGCACTAGCAGGCTGCTCGTCCTCATTCAGAGTCGCCCAGAAATTCCGGACCTTAGACGGATGGGCGGTGTCTGGCGTCGGTGCAGCACTCCTTACGTTGCGCCATTCCATGTCTTGTCGAGTAAAAGGCGTCATGGGCATCGCGGGTTGTGAAGAAGATGCCTCTTCTTCCTCTTCGCCCCCACCTCCAAAGAAGCTGAAGGGCTGCTCTTGCGCCGGGGTCTCCGTGACTGCTTCGTCGGGTTTGGCTCGCTTGTATAGAGCCTCCAGGGGATGCACCTTGTTGCTAGATGGGGTAATAGGCGGCGGAATTTTGATGCTCAGACTTCGCGCAGAACTTGAGGACATGGGTCTCCCCTTCTCAGCGCTTGCTGCAACATCCGGCGCCGCTTCTTGAGCTGCAGTAGCAGATGGCAATGACACTGATGAAGCGTCATCTGAACTCTCGCTTTCGTCGTCGTCCTCGGAAGATGAGCCGCTGCTGCTTGTGTCATCCGAGTCCTCGGACTGTGACTTCTCAGGAGAGGCGGGAGGACTGGATCGTTGTGCTTCGGACTTCTTTTTCTTCGTGCGCTTCACGACTGGCTTCGCGGGCGTCTTCACTGTCTCCACGACGTTTCCTTCAGCGTCCACCCATCCTTTGTCCTCGACAAACTCGACTGCAGCTGGAGGGTCGTCGGCCGACGGTCCATTTTTTAGGAAGCTGGGAAACTTGGTTGTCTTCTCGAATTCGTGAATGGTGACTTGTCGAGTCTTGTCCTTCTTCTTTCGTTTCGAAGCGCTTTCGCTAGCAGTCAGGTTCTTGACTGCGTTCGGTGGGATCTTGGTGTTCAGGAGGCATTCGGCCTCTTCTGTGTATTTTGACTTGATGCGCTTCCGTTCTTGTTTCGCATGGCCATCCTTCTTCTTCTCTTCGGGCTTGTCCCCGTCCTCGTCCTTGGCCTTGTTCTTCCTCTTCTCCTTGTCCTTGTATTCTTTGCTGCGCTTTGGCTTCTTGCTAGCCTCTTCCGGTGTCTCGGTCCATCCTCGCTTCACTTTGCGATCCTCGAGTTTGACGCCCTCGAGAACGTCAATCCCCCTCTTTCGCTTCCGCTTTCTCTCCTTTATCTCTTTTTCCGAGTCCTTCGACTTCGATTTCTCTGTTACTGCTTCGGGCGCATGCTGCTCGGGCCTGGCTGTCTCGATGCGAACTTTGGTGCCTTTGAGTGTCGCGCCGTTCAGCTTCTTTTTCAGTTTTTCGGCCTCCATGTGAGGCAGTTCGACGAAGCCGAAGGGCTTCTCCGGAAATGTCTCGAGGGTGTGAAAGGAAATGTTCCGCGCCTCCTGTGCGATAGAGCTCGGCAGGACGACTTTTTGCAGGTCAGCGTCGAACGGGGTGATGTGCAGTCGAGTGAAGCCGTCGTCGGCTCTTGAGGATTCAAGCGGAGCGTCGAGTGAGGTTCGTGATCCTGCACCCATGGTGTCCTAAGTATGACAAAAAGTTGTGATGGGCGAGTGTCGCTAAGCGCCCAGGAAATTCGTGGCCCAGAGATCACGGCTCTACCCATGCCCAAAATGTGAAATCTTGCGGACCTGCCTGGAGCTCTTTTCAGTGGGACAATGCAGCAGGCGACAAGCGCTATGAGAAGACGGCAGATGTTGTTCCAAGAATTTGATGTTTGTATAATACAATAATGACCTGAGATTTCAACATTGGTCGGTTAGCTCAGTTGGTTAGAGCGTCGTACTAATATAGTATCCTCTATATACAGTAATGCGAAGGTCATGGGTTCGACCCCCATACTGACCATTCTTTTTGCTTTTTGTACCCCTGGTTCCACGTCGTCTTTTCCTAGTCAGGAGAGACCGCAATGACTCCTTGCCCCGCGATTGTGTCTCACTTCGCATCCTCTTCTTCCATTTTTACCTACCCTGTTCCTGATATATACCACAAGCAAACATGCTTCGTGGCTCTGAAGCTTCTCTAAAAACTTCATTAGGTTATGTCTCCTTTAAAATAACAAAAGCCTAAATTCTTCTTATTCTTCGATGTGTAGAACTTTTCTTTTGATATCTGTTGGCAGTGTTTCTAGAATCCCTGCTGCTACGCAGGTGTAGACTAGGTATTTGTGTAAGTAGCTGGTGGCATAATTCCCAGCTGGGCATCGGTCGAAATTGAATTCCGCCATTCCATCCCTTACGATTTCTTCGTACACAGCCTTCCTACCTCATGCGAAGATGTGCAGATCCACAACCTTCCCTCGCAATTGTATTCGGCTTTGTCGCTAATTTACGTCAAAGCTGCCGAGACTAAACGTTACTCTGCTCTAAAACGAGCATGGCACATCCGACCAGACGCCTTGATCCTTGAGAAATCCGGCAGGAAAATACATGACCAGGCTTGCCTTTAGCGAGTCGCATGCGTGCTTTCCTTCTGGGCAGACTTTATATAGATTGCAACAGTTTGAGCTGGCTGCGGTGATCGACTTCTTCCATCACTACCATTGTCACCTGAGCAACAAGATCGAGTGCACAGCTCACCTCCCCAGACGACTCGACGTGCTTTCTTATGCAGTGATGGCGCTGTTATGTCAGAGTTACACTTGTCTGGCTGACTCTTCCGGGTCTGAGAACACTGAATTACCTGTAGGCTCGATGCTCCACCTTCGAATCGAGGACCGCGACACAGCTCCTTTCTCAGGATCTCGAGCCTTGAACTATACACTTGTTTGGAAAAGGTGTAAGGCGGAGCATACCATTCAGACACTATTGGCACTGGTGTGACGAGTCAGCTCGCGATGGCCCTATTGCAATGCCACGGGCTCGCCAAGGAGTTTCAGACAGCTCCACGATGAACCATCCGCTCGTGTTACTACGGCGTCACCAAGTATTGTTGCCGCCGGCTGCCGAGCGATAACATCACTCGCAAAGTCCACCGATAGTTGGATGAAACCAGGTTTCTGCGCCTGAGCGACCTAACGTAGCATTCATGAATTGAAAGAAGTTGCCGCTGAGACAGAGGTCGGTTAGCTCAGTTGGTTAGAGCGTCGTACTAATACAGTACCCACTGTGTCGAGTAATGCGAAGGTCATGGGTTCGACCCCCATACTGACCACATTCTTTTGCTTTTTGCCGTTATGGATGCCTCTTATGTCTTGTGCTCACCTTTCCTTGACGATCGCAGGGCTTCAAGTAGGGAAGCTTCACAAATCCAGTCTTGCCTTGAGTGGCAGTATTCGGTGAAAGTTGTTGCTTGGTTCCGAGATATTCTTTTGCTGGTAAATCGTAAACCTTGACTTCCAATTTATTCCCGCTTTGAAACTGCTAGCAGAACAAATCAATTGAGTCAAACAACTATTCATACCAAGGCAGTAAGTATAACAACCTGCGACTTCAGTAATAAACTACACACGCCGCCCCCCTGGTGTCCCTACTAGAAAGGTCTTGCAGCGCTGAGTATGTTTAAGCATACAATACATACAGTCTACAGCGTCAGTGATATCGGGTAGCCTCGCAGCCATCTATGCTCCAAACCAGGTGGCGCTGTTTATGACTCTTTCGTTGGTTTACAGCTTGTCCCGTCCCGCCTTTAAAATCTTCTATCTACTTTGTAAAGCTGTGATGGGTGCGTTTAGCTAGTTGAACACACCCTCAGTAATACCTCTTTTGCGGTACTAGAAAGTCCTCGCCGAAAGCCAGGCAAGCAACGATGACTTACAGCATAGGTTTCAGAGTCGTCTGAGTTATTACGAGAGTGTGTGAGTCGCCTGTGTCGATTCCAACCACCCAATCTCCTTTCCCTAGCACTTGATGACAACCTCCACGCCAGCAAAAGCTGAAAAAGGCTCAACAACCGAATGAAATCGGCTCATAGGGCAAAAAGAATGGTCAATATGGGGGTCGAACCCATGACCTTCGCATTACTGTATATAGAGGATACTATATTAGTACGACGCTCTAACCAACTGAGCTAATCGACCGTTGTTCGTGATGACGTCATGTCTATTAAAGCAATTGAAGGAATGAATAATGCGGACCTGGAATTTGCAAAAAGAAATGGTCAATATGGGGGTCGAACCCATGACCTTCGCATTACTTTATACAAGTGGTGTTGTATTAGTACGACGCTCTAACCAACTGAGCTAATCGACCAGTGATGCTTATGTCATCGTGCATTATGCGTTATATACTCTCCGCAGCCTCATTTGTCGATGATGTCCCTGGTATTGCTGCTATTGACCACCTTCTCTGTATAGCGTGAACCATTTGCCGAGCTGCGGGCGCTCCTGCTGCTGGTATTTCTTGGTTTGACCGAAAGAGCTGGATAGACTGAGCTTTCACATCAAGGTATCAGATCTCATTGCCAGTACGCATTGGATGTTCTGACGGTCATCAGCCACGTATTGGTTTACAGGAAACCTCAACTCGTATACCGGCGAACGATGTGATGACAAGCCTCACCTACGTCCCTCTTGTTGAGGTGAGTGTTTTCCTTGTGAGCGTTGCTGAGAAATTGAAAGCACCCTCGGAAGACTCGCGAATGAGAGCTGCTCAATGAATGGAGGTGATTAAGTGTTGTTCATTAAATCGTTCGAGCTATGTTACATCCATGTACACTCTTCTTGATCATACAAGTTTACCGTCTCATGCTTCTGATGTCGCGCTGAAGAAGAGGAGACTGCTGGACATCCACCTGCGCAGCCTAAGAAGAAGCAGATCCCCAGATTTTGCCGGCGTTTTGTTTGAAGAAAGGCGCAGACTCCTGCTCTCGCCGGTCTCCGCCCATTCCCTTCCACCATACATCGGTGCTCCAGCGGATGATGCGTTCCGCGGCGCCCTGGGGTGTGGCCGCTGGACGCACATCGAGATAGAAGACTGGCTCTCCGTCCGCCTCGGGTTCACCGGAGTAGTAGTCGATCACATATCGCACGAGACGCTCCTCACCATTGACGTTCCTGGACACATACCAGTCGTGACGATCGAAGGGAAGATCAGTGCTGCCAAATTTAGCGACTTGATTCCTACAGCGCAAGACATGATGAACTTACCCGTATTTGGCTGGATAGACCCATCCAAGGACCTGCAGCATCGTTGCCTTCGGGGTTAAATCCTTGGGACGACCCTGAAACCTCATGAGAGAAGGCTCAACCTCCACACCATCGTAGTTGCGGTCCATTTCCTCAGCAGCATGTGCCTCTCCGCGCTTGCACACCTGATAGCCATGGTACAGTCCCTTTGCGAATCGCTTCTCCCAGCCCATGATCTCGTCCCAGGCACCCTCGTTGAGGAAGTTGTGCACAGAGACCATGGCCTCGACAGCTGTCACATCGGTATCGGTGTGGCCCTTGCGCAGGAGGGCATTGTACATTTGCTGTGGCGAGGGATACTCCCAGTTGCCGTCACCGGAACCCTTGGGAATGGTAGATGGCTCTCGGCTTGTCGGCAAGTCGTAATTTTGGTTTGCCGCAGGCTTCTGTGAAAGGTCGGGGAACATGTAGTTGAGAGGGTTGAGTTGGGAGAGGAGGGACTTGGGCGCTGGTTCTTCGGATCGTGAAGCATGAGGAACCGGGCAGCCGGAAGCTGATGGCGCTGGTGCTGGTGTCGATTGTGCAGTCTGCCCTGTCAAGGCGTCCATTGACTTCTTGTGCATAGGGCAGCCAGGCTGAGAATGTAAGGTCAGTGTTGTGCTCCGACGATCATAATGCAAGCACGTGGACTTACAGGAGGCGTCATGTCGCCTTTCAAAGCGGGATGACCACTCGGAGCCTGCGCCGCTGAAGGGGACGCATCTGCCCAGAACCAACCCATATTGATGTTCCGGTGTTTGTAAAGTGTTGCGAATAGATGAATCTGAGTGCTGTTGGTGATGGCGCAAAGAGCCTGACAGGCAGGAGGGATGATGCGAGGACTTTGAAATTGCCAACTTTTCTTTGGCCGCGATGCGCGACGGGACTGAAATGGATGGGCCGGAGATTCCCGACCCTGCAAGGCGGAACGAAACCGCATCCAGCGTTAGTCATCTTTCGCAAGCGTGGACGACGTCACCATCGCGGCGTCGGACTAATACCTCCATCATTACGATACGGTCTTCATTCTTTAGGTCGCTGAATATGCGAATTCGACCTCGCAAATTATTCCAGAGGTCGGCTGTCTGGGATATGCGATGAGAGGTGGCTTCCTCCTCCTCCGACTCCGGCCCTGCCGGGTTCCGGCCAGAGGGCATTTGCAGCCCTTCCTCCAACGGCAATTTACGCGTCAAGCTGCGAAATCGATCGAGAATCCGACTTTCAGAACTTCTTGGCGCTCCGGAGGCTCGAGAAGAACAATCTTGCACGCGACAACCGGTGCCGCTGTTCTCGGTACTGCAGCATTCGTCGAGCTTTCCCACAAAGGCGAAGAAAGCGAAGATGCGACTGGTGAACAGCTGATGCTGGAGAAGTCGCGCGAGGAGATACAGAAGAAGGTGGACGACAACGATCGGGGACTGGCACGAATCATAAAAAAGTTCGTCTATGCACTGGATGCGTACATCATCGAGCCAATTTGCACAGGCTTCCGCTTTCTCCAGCTGGTGGTCATTTTCGTACCGGTGATCGTCACTGTACCGGCACTATGGATTGGACGGAGGCACCCCGATCGCGATAACGAGAGGAGCGGCTCACTCTGGTGGTATTCGTTCCTCGTCAAGTCAATGGAGCTCGCTGGTCCAGCCTTCATCAAGCTCGGCCAATGGGCTGCATCTCGATCTGACATCTTCCCGGATGAGATGTGCGATATCATGTCGAAGCTGCACTCACAAGCACCGGCACATTCGATGCGGGCAACAAGGAAGACCGTCGAAGCGGCGTTTGGCGGTCGGAAATTCGAGGACATCTTTGAGGATTTTGACGAAGTGCCTCTCGGCGTCGGCGCCATCGCACAGGTCTACAAGGCCAAGTTGAAGCCGGACCTCGCCACACCTCAGGACGGTGATGTCTCGCGAGAGAACGATGACGTTGCAAGCCATGTTCGACGGAATGTCGAGACAGTACTCAAAAGCTCACCGAAGCGTGTGCCTTCGTCTTACGTTGCCATCAAGGTTCTGCACCCCAATGTCGAGCGCACCGTTCGCCGTGATCTGAGAATCATGGGTTTCTTCGCATCGGCTCTCAACCTGATCCCGACTATCGAGTGGCTGTCCTTGCCCGATGAGGTAGCTCAATTCGGCGAGATGATGAAGCTGCAACTCGATCTGCGAATAGAGGCCGCGAATCTCTCCATCTTCCGTCGCAACTTCAAAGACCGCTCAACAGCGTGGTTCCCATATCCTTACACCGACTTCACAACGCGGAATGTCTTGATTGAAGAGTTCGCTCAGGGCATCCCGTTAGCCACCTTCATGGAAAATGGCGGCGGAGTATTCCAGCATGATATCGCCAACGAGGGCTTAGATGCCTTCTTACGGATGCTGCTACTTGACAACTTTGTCCACGCAGATCTTCACCCAGGCAACATCATGGTCCGATTCTACCAGCCAGCCCAACCAGACCTGCGACTCAAGATGTCTTCCGAGCAAGTGTCACACAGCCAAGAAGCAGATGTGACCGAGCAGGTCCTTGAAAGACTACGACCATTCAAGAATCGCAAAGACAAGTCAGCATGGCTGGCAGAGCTGAACAAGATCGACGCCGAAGGGTACCGACCACAGTTAATATTCATCGACACCGGTCTCGTCACAGAACTAAACGGTGTCAACCGCCGCAACTTTCTAGACCTTTTCCGCGCTGTGGCCGAATTCGACGGATATAAAGCCGGCCACCTCATGTGCGAGCGCTGCCGTCAACCCGAGGCGGTCTTAGAGAAGGAGGTCTTCGCACTCAAAATGCAGCACCTCGTCCTCAGCGTCAAGAGCCGCACTCTCGCACTAGGCAACGTCAAAATCGGCGACATCCTGCAAGAAGTACTCACAATGGTGCGAACGCATCATGTCAGGATGGAGGGCGACTTTGTCAACGTTGTGATCAGCATCCTTCTTCTCGAGGGCATCGGAAGGAGTCTCAATCCCGACCTGGACCTTTTGAGCAGCGCCCTACCCATTCTACGACAGCTGAGTGCACAGAGTGGTGCTGAGATGGCTAAGCATGGTGACTTCTCCATGCTCGTTGTGTGGATGGGCCTGGAGACGAGGAAATTCCTCCAAGCCAGTGTAGAAGATGTAAGTCAAGAGCTTTCCCGAGGCAAGACATGATACTAACTGTATACCAGGTCGAGCGCTGCGTCAAGTACGATCTCCTCTCACCCAATGTATAGATAATAAACGATATAATAAACCACCACGGCGGGGTGAGGACGGGGCCAACAACGATCTAGACACTTTAGACTTCATGTGTCAGTTGGACACATGGGTAGATCATCCAGGGCGTCTGGGGTCACTGTAGAGTCATTTGCATTTGATTATGGACGGGTTCCTCATGGTGTAAATATAGGACACATTACTGTGTAACGCATGAATACAAATCACTCCGAAACTCCTTTGCTTCTGGTGCTACTCAATCAGTGCTCGCACTCAAATCCGTAGACTTGTCCCACAGGTTTCTCAAAAGCGCTGCCGTGCCGTCACCCTCGTCGTCGACAAGACTTGACCCGCTCAGTCGTCGTCCGTCTTCGCCCTCAAAGCTCGAACCTGCGCCACTAGCACGCACAGAACCTCCAGAACCAGTTCCCGGGCGGCGAGCACTATTAGGGGTATTGGGTCGCCTTGCGTCTGGCATACTGACATTCCGGGCGTGTCGAAGAGGCAGGTCCACCGATTTCTTGCTGCTTACAGCTGTGCTCGGACGGGGTATGCGACGGGTCGAATGGGCCCCGTTGGTCTTGCTCAATCGGTTCAGTGAGCGTGTGATTGGGTTCTGGTACCGCCTGACCACGAGATATTCCATGCCAGTGCGTTCCATAAGCTTCGTCATTCGTGGATCCCGACTCTGACTGCCATCATAACTAGAGCCTCCCGCTCCGATCAGAGGGTTGATACCCGGCAGAACTCCCAAACCTGCTACTGCCTGACCGGGCTCAATCACTGAACTCGCTCGTTGGAGATTGAGCTTCTGTTGAGTTCGCGAGGTCTCTGCCGGGGGTGCTCTTGTTCGACGAGCAGTACGTGGGACAAGTGCGCTATCGTTGAGCTGGATTGTTGGTGTCGAGCTGCGTGGTTCCTCGGTTGAACGTGACAAGTTCACCTCCGACTGAGGCCGCCGCACACTTCTGTCGAGTCGTGCTGCGGACGTTGGGCCGGTCTGAAGGAATGATGCCGCCGGCGTCAGACCGGATCCTGGGCCATCGACGAACCGCGACGTAAGCGCCTCGCCACTGCCTACGGTAGAATGCAGTTCGCGCTCCGTCGAGCCAGGGGAGATCTGCGCAGGCGCCACCTGGACCGTGTCCGGCGTCATCTGAGGAGGTGCTCCCTGTGAGGGCGTTCGCTGTAGCAGCCGGCTCGTGAGATATGCTTTATGATTCGCACGCTCACGCTCGGGCGATGATTGCGGCGCCGTCTGCAGCGCAGAGTCGTTGGGCGTTGCCGGTCTCGAGTTGCTGGCACTACCGCCTTGTCGGGAAGACTGACCGCTGCTCACGATAGAGCCCTTTCGCGACAGGTATGGGGAGTTCGAGCCGCTGGCATCTACCCATTCGTCTTCAGGATCGTCACCAAGATCAAAATGAACTTGCGATTTGCCCGACTTGTGGCGTGGTAGGTCAATACCAGTGCTGCTGGCAGTGCGCTTGAGCTTGTCGGAGGACTTGTTTCGCTTGGTGATTTCGGCGTGCGAGCGGTTGCGCTTGAGGCTAGAATGAGATGCACTCTTGGTGAGGCTGGTGGCAGAAGACTGTTGCGACAACTTGACCTCGCTGGTCGAGCGTCGGTGAATCGTACTCGTCAACGGCGCAGGACGCTGGGTACGGGCGAAATCAGGTTCGGAAGGATTTCGGCGGTGCGGTGGTCGGGCTACATGGGTGGTCTGGTGGTGCCTATTGAGAGCTTTTGAGGACGGGACGCGGCCGTGTGGGCGACCGACGTGGTGATGCTTGTGCTTTGGGCGTTGCTGGTGGTGCTGGTGATTCGACAGGGCATCACTGCTGGTGTTGTGAGAATCATCGCTCCTGTGATGGGTAAGAGGCGGACGCCTAGAATCCTGTGATTGGCCCTCGCTCAAGGATGGGCTGTCCTTGTCCAGGTCCTGGTCGCGGGCCATTGTTTCTGGTTGCACTGAGCGGATCTGCGCTGCACTGCAGTCACACTGCAGCCAAAAGAATCATACGTGTACGCGCGCGCACACAACAGCAGTCTGCCGAGCTGCAGCAAGCCACGCAAATAGCTGCCACGGGCGCTGGGATCAGGTCGGTATCGAGTGCAGCGCCTGAGGCAGAAGCTCGGGGAAGACCGAGACGGCGGACGTGGTCGACCTCAACGTACGAATTGGTTTGCGTTGGAGGATATATGGTGCGGCTTCGGTGGTAATTGATGGTCGATGGTGGTGAAAGAGCGAGGATGGAAAGAAGCCGAGGGCGCGAACGGAGTCAGTCATGATTGATCGACTTCGAACGAGGCGTTTGATTGACACCTGGTGGCCGCTGTCGGCATGTGGGGTTGCAGCTGCTAGTGGTGCGCTGTGCAGTGCAGTGCAGCGCACCTGGCAGTGCTTTCCAGCGCAAGCAACGACGAGGCCGAGCGAGGCGGGGCTTGACTCGAGCATCGTCACTTGGCTGTTCTTGCGACATGGCTAAATAGCACAATTACTGATAAAGCCGAAGGTTATAGAATATACGGACCCTGTATGATCATGACATGTGGCTGTTCGATCCATCGAGCATGTTAAGCTGATTCTTCTGATTTGCGCCGTCCCACAACCTGGAGTGAAGCAGTGACAACGGAAGCTACACTTGAAGGAAGGTACGGTGCACCCTGTCACTGTGGTGCGAGTTTCTCACGACATTGCCCCCAGCCCTGACCTTTTCGACACAAGAAACACCGAGGCACATGAAGATACCGAGATAACGAGGATTGCGACCGATTTCGAGGAGCTCTTCATATCTCGTTGGCCGCTGCCGGCATCAGTACTCGATCTTTCGCCCACCGAGCGTGCGTATACCTCCTCGTCACGGAATGTTGCGTGAACAACTTGAGGACCTTTTCGGCTCTTTGGTCTCGACCTCGCCAGCGGCAGCGGTGGCGCCAAGTCGAAAACTTCTATGCGAATGCTTCTGCCCGCAGGGTTTTCCGCCAGATCGTTGCTGGCGTTGCCGCAGATAGCCTCCAGCTTCAAACAAGTTAGCCCTCGAGAGCTACCCAGTATCGTACCGAAGAACTTCATTTCGCTGCCGACCGATGCCATCCCGGCCTCAAATAAGACTGAAAACTGGCTATCTCTCAGTGCTGACGCAGGTATCATCCCCTTCGTTGTGCGGCTCTGTTGCCCGTAATGCTGACACCTCTTTGATTGTCACTGGCAGAAGTAAGTCACAGCGAGACAAGTGCATCATAAGTGAGCTCCGCAGGAATATTGCGAATTGCAATAGAGACGGTCATGGTGAAGGTCGCCGCCTTCCTCGCAGGTTCGTAGTCACGGCATACCCTACCTTCATTGCGATGCAAGTCGATATCCAGACGGACTAACCCCTTATTCTAGCCTACGGGGATGTAATCACGAGAGATTGAGGCACAAATTCAAGACTGGCAACGCGTTGCCGTTCCGAACGGTTCTTGCCCTTCAAATCACACACGGACCAACCTTTCCCATTCTGCACAACTCGGATATCGAAGCTGAAGGGGCATGGGCCTGCTTAGTCTCGGTTATCGGCAACTAAATCATCCGCAATAGTTCCGATGCGCTGAGACTCATTCTAGACCTGCTTTCAGCAAGGTAGGGACCACACTGGGTTGCTATGAGTTCCTTCGAAATTGGTCGATGCTGCCCCTGTGAGAGCAAATCCTTTACAATCCAGTACAGCGAGGTCTGCCGCACGGACACCTCGATCGTTGAGTAATACGCGCGATGTCTATCTGCCACAAGCCACTGCCCTGCCAAGCCCTTAATGTGGCACTAGAGTCGATCGCCAGCAAAGTCCTACTTACGAATACTGGCCCACGACCCTAGGGCACCAACTTTTGTCGGAGAAGCGCCATGATACCTCGCAGTACTGAGGCTCGTTCTCACAGGTGTCATATAGATCGGAGCAACTCAGGATGATTGTTGAACGAATTCGGATTCTTCAATCCGTGAGGCTCATACATTCACACGCTTCCTTAAACCTGCCGGCGGTCTTTTGGTTGTAAGTATGCTATCCTAAATACTCTCCCACTGACCGGTAAAGCAGGGCACAGTCGTTCCTGACAACAGCTCTCTGCAGTTCCAGGTCCAATCACGACTTACACTCTCGGGACCGAGCTTGCCTTGCGAAGTTGACATGCGAACCCTCGGGCTAGGTCTGCATCAATATCATTCTGGCTTGTCCATTTGACAAACATCAAAGCTCTTCGCCCCCCATGCTCTCCACAAAGCCATGAAATTGCTTCGCAATTATACACTTCATGGTCCGAGGCCAGCCACAGTGTAAAGCAAGGCCATGACATTCAAGCACAGAGCTGAAGCCTATCCAGGCCCCAACTCGCCACTAGTCTGGTTGGATGGTGATGGGCCAGTCGGGCACAGCATTCCCCGGCACGAAGAACCTACACGCACGGTCTCGGGTCCACAACGTGTTATTTACGGGATACTTTCAGACGAAACTCACTTGTCGTTGTCCAGGCTGGCGGTTGAGTAGAGCGACCCTGTCCTCGCTTAGTAGCGCATCCTCTGCCTGCCTCAGAGCTGTTGATGCCTCATCGGGGTGCGCTCCTTACCAGCGACGGTTGAAAGATACCGCAGGTTTTCAGGAGCACCAATCTCGCAAGCCAACTCGTGGCGCTTGCGACTAGTCAAGTCGGCCGAAAGGCTCCTTTACGACGCATCCTTCCCTGCACAGGCACTTGACAGCCACTTAGACAGGGGTAGCGGCGCAGCCGACAGGCACAACCTCCGAACTCAGGGGCAGTCGCGAGCAGCCAATCGCTACATTTCAAAGACGCTTGGAAGACCTCTGAATGGCAATTGTGGCTTACCTTGGCTGCAGTGCTGCAGGGATGCCGAAGATCGGAAATCGAACATCCGGGGTCCCGACATGACGCTCAAAAGGGCGCTGAGACGTCACAGTCTTGCGAAGACAAAATTTCTTCCATGTCGGGCGAAGCAACGACATCGATCTTTGCATCCCATTGAAGAGAATCTTACACGCGAGAATCAGACATGTCGCGTTCATGTCTCAACAGGGGGACCTTGCGCGGGGCGTCGTAGCGACCCGACGATCAGTCGAGGCATCCACCGTCTAGTATTGACTAGTCGTGCTAGTCCTCCAGTAGGATCAGACAATCTCGCCCCCGACCGCGACCGCAATTCTTGCACAGTTGCGTTGCAGATCTGAGCCTGAAATGAAGTTGAGCTGAGGGCCGTGCACAATCCTCACATGTTGAAGGATGGTAGACTTTGCTGCATTTTCACCCGGGCAATGGTCGCTCTACTATCGCAAAATACCGCTGCGCCAGTTCACCAGCTCGAGTCATGACCAACATGCTCAGCAAGCCACACGACGCGAAGCAAAACCTCAGCAGTGTGGTACTCAATTCGTACATGGATCACCCTGGTTCTGCTGAAGGCCCATAACCAACCCCAGGTCCGCACTCAACCCCACGGCATTGGACCCGTTTGCCCCGGGGCCCCGGAGCCACTTCGAGCGCTTCCACAAAACCAACAGCACGTCCGTGCATAGTGCGCACTGATTCATCAAGCAAGCGAAAGCTACGTGCTCGCATGCAACATGGCGTGTCGACTACTCCATGATCTGTCTAGTGGCCTCGAAGCGACCACCAGTCTTTGCCTGTCCCGGCAGGTTTCACTCAGCCCAAACCCACAATTGACACCATGGAACTGGGGCCCTTCACGCCATCCGCTTGGCGGGTTAGGCCCCTATACTTCGCGTGGCCAGTGCTGTGCCAGTTGCATTAGGATGGCCTGCTTTCCATGGAGTGTTCAGCGAAGGTTTTGGGCAGACGCCATGGATTCGTATCCGCTGGAGAACATCCGAGCACTCCTTTCCAGTGACGCGCATGGCTTGGACCTACAACTAGTTCACTGTCTCCCACGGAAGCCAGGAAGCCTAGATCGAAGGGTCCTTTCTCCCCATAAAGATCAAGACCAGCGTCGATCTTCCTCCACTGTGGAAAATCCGGGGCGAAAGCAGCCAAGTCCTTCTTCACATCCGATAAAAAAGGGCGTTGTGGCCCCTTGCTTTTCCCCTGCGGCGCGAGTCTCTTGTTGTTGTTATAGACGAACGACACACGCCTGCGCCCGACGATTGACAGCAACTCTGCTATCATGGCGAGCGACCTCACTGGGTCGCTTCTGGCGGCGTCGGTGACCATCATGTCCATCGCCACGGTCCTGGTGGCCCTTCGGCTTTGGATTCGTTCGCATATGAAAGTGCTTGGATTGGATGACCGTGAGTTTTGACGAATGAGATGGGATCGGTTGAATTGGATACTGATAGCTGCGCAGATCTGATCACAGGTTCATGGGTATGTTCTCATCGTGAGGGCTTCCAGTTCACGGGACTAATTGGAACAGGTGTGCTTGATGGCGTTGTGCATTGTTGTCATTATGTGTAAGTCTTGCACATCACATGGTTTACTTTTACAGCCACTGACATCGTCTAGCAAGCCAAGTCGGTTTTGGCAAGCACAGAGACGATGTGCCCGACTCCGACTACGAAGCGTGGTTAAGAGTGAGTTTGCATTGTTCAAGCCCTGGTGACCATCTGCTGACCGAGTTGTGACTTGACTCAGTTCACCACAGCTTGCTCGGCTACATATAGTATAGGCGTTCCCCTCGCCAAGATGTCTTTCGCCGTCCTCTACATCCGAATTCAGCCGAACCGGATGCTTCAGACTCTCAACAAAGTCCTGATCGTATTCCTTGCTTGCCAGGGCATCGAAGAAACACTCATCGTTATTCTCAAGTGCAAGCCCATCATTGCCTCCTATCGACTCGACGTTGTCGGAAAGTGTTTGGATTTGCGGGTTTTATGGTGGTCGACGGTACGAAAACAACGTCTCAAGTCCATATTCACGTCGGGGGACTGACAAAGCGAACAGTTTATCTTCAACCTCGTCACCGATCTCTTCCTCTTCGTCCAGCCGATTCCTGCCATGTGGAAGCTGCAACTGCCATTAGCGAAGCGCATTGGTCTCATTTGCATGCTGTCCCTCGGTCTCCTGTGAGTTTCGAACATCTTGTAGGACGGGAAGAGGGGACTGACCCCTGAGCAGCGTTTGCGTCACTTCTGTCATTCGAATTGTTTATGTGACCCGAATCGGCCCCGACGATACATGTAAGTGATGTGCTGAGGTAACTTCCTTTTCATCCCAAGCTGACATTTCCTTTAGACGAATTTGCCGAGCCAATGATCTGGTCCGAAGTCGAACTTGCAGCACTCATCGTGTGTTCCTGCATCCCATCCTTGCGACAAGTCGTCCAGAAGATCCCCTGGCTCAACCACGCCTTCGGACTATCGAGCAACAAGACATCTCAAACCCCCTATGGCCAGTCTGGAGGTCGTAAGCAAGGATCCATTCCTCTGCAGTCCTACAGCCACCGCGACTATACACGCAGCCAGAACAAGAGTTCTGCTGCCTACCACAACCATGCTTATGGAATGACGAGTCGAGCTGTTGCCGGCAACCATAGCAAGAACGACAGCACGGAGGAGATCTTCCCCCACAAGACGGATGGGCATGGTGCTATCATGGTGACACACGAGGTCACTCGCGATGTCGAGTCAACAGCGTCGTCGACAAATGACGAGATCAAGCCATCCGACGCGTCAAATATACCTCAAGCCCGATAGGGACGAGGTGCGGCGTGACTTATGTGTAAAATAGATTTGCCATTCCGATGGCTTTAATAGACCTAGAATACATCACGAATACTCCCAGTCGCCTGCTTCGATCTCTCCGGTTTCGTTTCGTTTGATCATTTGTGTTCCATTTCTCAGTGATTTCTTGGGTGTTTTCCTGGGTTGAGCAGGCATCGAGAACAAGATCCGTGGACAGCTGGTCGCACCTGCCGTCAACCACAGTCCTCCGAATGTCTCATCTACCAAGAGATCGTCAATCGCCTGCCATCACCATCTGACACTTTCGAGCGTAAACATCTATTCCCCGACCACCTAAAACTCATCTTCATCAGATCTCGAAACCGAAACAAGCCACAAGATCAAGACGAACAACTCGCCGTTAACTCCGACGGCACGATATTCTAGAGCGTCGTGGATTCGAATCACTGACCTCGATGCGTCCATCTGCCAGGGTATAGCACAACAATCGCCATGACTGAGCTCCCTGGGCTCTTCACCCCAAGCGGGAATCCTGAGTCGGTCCTGTATTCCTCCAAGGCAAATCGTACGCAGTCGACCGACCTCGAGAAGGGAGTCCTGCCCGTCACTGACAGGCTTACCACGAAGGCAGTCCAGGATCACCCTAGCAATCAATCTGGTAGCAGATCGCAGGCGAAGAAGCCCGAGGATATTGCTGGCAACGCTGCGGCTTCTGCAGACACGTCGGACAAGTCTCGTCTCTTCTCAGTCCCTGAAGCGGCGCATGGAGGGTTGGGCACGTTTCTGCCACTCCGTCTTTTGGCTCACGATGAATCTACCTCGGCCACAAAAGGGTCGAACACCCCGAGAGCGGATCCGACCGGCCGCCCTGATACCGAAAGCACTCCTATCGATGATGACAGAGCAGATGTTGAAGTCAAAGAAACCTCTCCTCAGAGCATGACCGATCCTTTCGACTATTCGCCTACACCTGTCCGAGATGTTCCATGGGGCCCAGGAGGCTTGGCATACATCCTCAATCAGAGTGACGAGACCTTGAACGTTGCAACCCCAGTTGGAGACGAGTCCAATGCGACTGAGCTCAATTCCCCACCAGCGCCTGGGTGCGAAGTAGAACGGCAGAAGATCGTGGACGCGGTTCAGACTTCCCTGCACCACCTGCAGCAGCCTGCATTGACAGGCGAAATCAGCAAGCAGACACACGCAGAGAACCAGAAGCATCTCCTTTCGAAGCACGATATTCAACATACGGTGGACCTCGTCCTGAGAATGAATGAAGGAGCCAGACAGCCAGGACTGCACAGCAATGATGACCAGCAACAAGCGGACATACCGAACCGATCAACGTCTCAACGACCACGAGTTTACATAGGCTGCTACGGTGTCCTTTCAGGCAACAAGCCAGGCGCAGACTCGGCGACCACAATCTACCTTCCCACTACCTCGTACGCCAAATTTGACCTAGACGACAACGCGGTTCGAACGCACAGCAGAGACCGCGGCCTCTCCTCCAGCACGGCTACGGTCATCTCGAAGCGCAGCATCTCAAAGATCACCTAGGAGCAAGACAATCCAATGTTTGACTGCAGCTTCGACCCAAAGTCGAATACGGCACAAGCTGAGACAAGTCGTCGCGAGTCGTATGCGCGCAGTTCAGGCCAACTCCAGTGCCGCACCTTCCAAGAGCCGATCAGCATGGATGACTTCGCGAAGGAGGTCAGAAAAGCCAGTCGCGGGTCGGATTCAGAGGATCATGGGCCAAGACTCACTTCGTTTCCACGTTTGCAGCCTCGACATTGCACAGTCGAATGGCTCAGCGCCTCGGGCGACTTAGATAACCCGATGGACAGCACACATCCTCACGGTACTGATCCACATTTACATGCTCACGCAGGCCCTTCGTCCGCAGCAACGAAGGCATCGTCTTCTGCTGAGCCGCGCATGGGCTTTGGAATTGGGGCTACTGCTCACCAACGCCGGGGCTCTGTAAAGGACGAGCATGCACAGGCGGTGAACTCATCCGAAGCAACAAGCCTACTGGGCAAGCTTCGCGATCAGGGCCACAAGCTGTTCCATCGACACCACGAGGACGAGAGTGTATCTGCAGGTGACTTGGACGTGTTGGTACAATCGAGTTCCGCAAGTCCAGGGTCAGAGCTGCCGACACCGCAGAATTCTCTGGCCGCCGAGCTACGATCAGGCGAAACGGGATCGAGTATGCCGAGGTCGAGGGACAGCATCGTGCGTGAAAGAACACCTGATATCCCAACTGCGGACAAGGTGGGCATATACCACGCGATGACTGGGAGCAGAGTGATTCAACGCGACAGAATCCACACGTGTTCTGAGGACTGCCGGCCACATGTATGCGCAGACGACCTGCCTCTCCATGAAGAGTCGCATTCCTCTGGCTGAGTGAAGGACCTGAGATGGCTAACCATACCGAGACTGGGCCCATACATAACCTCGAAGTAATCCTAGATGACCTCTGTCACGTTCATTCCCTCTTATGAGGTGCTGAGGTGGTTCCACTGTGCTACCTTGTCACTGCCATAGGTGAGCTCCAGTATGACTTTGGCGAAGCTGTTGATCTCCGTGGGTTTTGCCTCGGCCATGAGCTTAGCCGTTTCTGCCACCTGCATCATCCCAGTGGGCTCGGCTGAGCAGATTTCCTGCCATGCTGTAGCAGTTGAGGCTTCCCAAACCCCAACACGAGTGGTGAAGATCATGCTGCCTGGACACGGCGTTGGCGCACCTGTTTGTAGGATGCTGAAGAGTCCGACCATGGAAGACATGACATTCCACGTGCGTCGTATAGTCTCCGAGACAATCCAAGAGTGCCATAGCGTGACTATGAAGTCTTCGTCGTGGGACCTGATGTCTCCGGGTCGAGTGAGGAGGTGCTTGACTCCGGACGGAACGGAGCTGACCGCAACAGCCACCATATCTCTCGTCCAGGCTTCTGTCAGGTCGAGTCGACGTTGCGCAGCGTAACGCATACTGATGCTGCCACCGAATAGGCCGATGAACTGGTAGACAAGCAATGCATGTACACGAGCAATGTGATCCAACAAGTCAAGCTCAGCAGGCTTGTTCTGGTGAGCTCGAAGAGGTCGCGCGTCAGCATCGTAGCCGCAGTCCTCCAGCAGAGCCCTTGATCGCTCCATGATGAGGCGCTCAACAAGTGCCTCATTCCCCGGTGTCATCCCCAAATAGCATGTTAAGGACATATACGCATCCTGTATACTCTTCGGCAACCTCGACCGATACATCTGCGGATGAATAAAAGCATTGCCCCCATTCTTCACCCACTGCTCCAGCCAATCCCGAATGTTATCAATATACCGTCCCAGATCAAACGCCGTGAAAGCATCATGTTCAACTTTTTCCGACCGATCTGTATGCCAGGTATGTATCGAAGTAAACCACCCGGAAAGCTGTTCATGCGCAGCCTCCTCATCTAGCGACGAAAGAGGTTCAAGGCCGCGTGCCGCTGTGTCCACATCTAGATCCGGACCTTTGTGAGGGTCGATTGAGTCTTCAGGTGGTGTTATCTCCGTCTCTATCGAGTCTTCTGGAGGTGTTTCCGGGAGTAGAATCCATTTGTTGTGTTTGTTGGGTGTGTATACGCAATGTATGTTCCTGGAGCGACAGCGGAGACAGGATGGGCTTTGGCGGGTGCATTTCCGCTTTGCTTTGACGCAGGCCTGGCAGGCTTGGATATGGTGCGGTCCCGACATGGCGGACATGTCTTCGTATAGCGTGCAGTTGACTCTGATGCTACCCGAAATGGCACACAGGAACGACGCCATGCAGGAGTGGAAAAGCGAAGATGCGAACACGACGAGACACGAGAGTGAGGGCGGCGGGTGTCCGCGACTTACAAATCCCGCTGGCGGGGTCTAGCCTATTTGGGTTGGCGCCCACTCTCATTCCAGCACGGACTCAAACTTGGCAGTCCACGATGATGGTAATATACAATCTCATGAGCAGACTGAATACTACAGAGTATGCGGATTTGTCATGGTCTTGATGCAGAGTATTCTATGCCCTATGGCTATGTGTCGCGTATCTGTACCTGTTCCCAAACTCTGGTTCCCATGTAAGCCCCAGCCCCCACCTGAACAGACCACCAGCGGCCCTGAGCAATCTTCCTACACTTGAGTGGGACATATCCATATGGCAAGCCTATTGTTTTACCTGTAGACCTCCATTACCGACGCAGTGGACGCTAACTTGATTGAGTTCAATTACCAGATAGGGTCCTCGACGGATCTGCTTGGTGATCAGACGCCTGCCCCGATGACACTGGGTCCCTCACCTCCTAGGCGACTATAGTTTCTCAGTTCAGGCACGGAAGATTGGTAATTAACTGCGGCATCATGAAGCTTTGTGCGGCGGACATGAGTCCGTACCATCTCGACCCCAATTGAGTCCACTCCCGGAAGGCCGTCGCCAATATATAAGTACGTGTAGCATGGCTACTCCGATCATATCATTACATCGCGTCACTCATCAGCTTCTTCTGCATATATCACATTGACCAAATTACATCAAACAGTTACTTCTCCGACTCTTCCCCCATTGAAGCATCATGGATCAAGTTCTCACCATCGGCAAGGCCACAACAGTGACCAAGACAGTCCACGGCGCACCCTACGACGCCATCTCCGTTACCAACCCAAAGAACACCCAGGCCGGAAAGACAATCTTCATCACCGGCGGAGGTACCGCCATTGGCAAAGCAGTCGGTGTCGCCTTCGCCCGCGCCTCAGCCAAGACCATCGTCATCGTCGGTCGTCGCGCCGATGTTCTGAAGCAAGGTGCCGAGCACATCGAGAAAGAGGCCAAGATTGCTGGCACTTCTACAAAGGTCATCCACCGTGCGCTAGATATCACCAGTCACTCTGCGGTTGACGGGTTGTTCAAGGAGCTAGCCGAAGATGGTATCACTATTGATGTCTTCGTCTCCAATGCTGCCGCTTTCACCGAGCCCAGGCCGATGCTGGAGCTTGGCGCCGAGGAGGTCTTGAGGCAGATGGACACCAATGTCGCTGCTCCGATCTACATACTTTCCAAGTTCCATGCCCAAGGCAAAGGAGCACAACAGGTACACTACAAGCCAGCATCCTACCATCCCTAACTGTGACTGACACACACAACCAGTTCGTCGTCAATGTCTCCAGCAACGTCTCACACTGGCACGCTCACCCCATTACCCTGCCACGACCTTCGTACTCTTTCACAAAGAACGCGAGTACAATGTTCTTCCAGATGATTGCCGAGACCACTCCCGTGGAGAAGATGCAGGTCGTTTCATATCACCCCGGTCTGATCTGGTCAGAGATCTGGGAGACCATGGGTTTCATGGATGACACGGGCTTCGACGACAGTGAGTGCATTCGTTGTTCCAAATGATAAGAGAGAAGTAGCTAAGATCATTCCGTGCCCAGTCGATATGCAAGGTAGCTTTGCTGTGTGGCTCGCAACGCCCGCTGCCGCGTTCCTTCATGTAAGTGCCCCTTCGCGTGATGCCAGACATAATCACTAACAATTGTCGCACCAGGGTCGTTTCGCTTGGGCATCTTGGGATGTTACCGAGCTCGCTACTGGAGAGGTTCGCAAGCGCATTGATGAGGGCCCCTACTTCCTCAGAGTTACAATTGATGGAGCTGGTGCCGTGCGAGCATAGATAGAGTACATATCACGACAATTGAGTTCATTTCCGTTTGCATACTTTACTTGCCATCGTATCGAAGCCAATGGGCGCTTTTGAATGCCTGTGACAAGACGAAGGCAATATTATCGTACGTTGCGTGCATAGTTGTCCCAAGATGAGGAGATTCGCGACTTGAAGCAAGGCCTGGTCCCCATCTGAGGCTCATTGTGGGCTTCATATGCATCAATAATTTGACGTCATTCAACGAACAGGGTGTGTGGTTTAGGGGTATAACGTTCGCTTCGCACCTTTCCTGCGAGCATGCGAAAGGTCTGGAGTTCGATTCTCCACTCATCCATCCTTTCTTTCTTTTTTGCTTTTTTGTCATCTGGTCACTGGTGATCTGCCTGGATTGACATTCTCTGCATCAATCCTTTTTGGTCCTTCATTTGTGGTCGCGTGGTTTCGCTCCTTGTCCACTAAGCTTCGAAGCATGTCCATGGGCGGCGTCGCAACCTGTTGTTGCAGACTTTAGAGCACCTCGCAAATGTGTCATCATTCTTCATCGTGCATTACGTGGAATATCAGTGCTCAGACAGTATCAGTTTATGTGATCTTCCCTGCCTGGGGCTTTGTCGCTTATTTCTATCTGTTCTGAGGCATGGTCCATCACATGTCAGAAGCGAGTATAACGTCGCCTCCATCACGCACAACGCCACGTATGAGCCCACGTCGTCGCTCAAATAAGACGCAATATGTTTCCAGGCACCTATAAACTACAAATTTGCCACGCTCCCTTTTGCGTGAAAGGGAGTCTTTCAGGCGAAGCTGAGCCGATCAAGTGCAGGGAAACTTGGCTCAGCCACACTAATCACCTGCACTAGCCACGCTGCTACCCTTGCAGCCAGAAACGATGACGTTGTTTTTGCCCCGCATGAGCTCCCCTCGTTAGAATGCCAGCAACCACTGGAAGTGACCGTGCAGGTGCAGCGCGACTGCCAGTATCAGACGGTGACGACGTGAGACAATAGCGCGCAGGAGGCCGCTCAGGGTGCCCCTCCCATCGTCGCCGGCGCGGGAAGATTTCCTTTACATAAAACTCCCGTTGCCCCTTCGTTCCTATTCTAGTCCTCCCAAACCATCTACCATACCAACTCAAGTCCAAACCACCTTTCCTCTAGACCAAAGAAACCGATAATATGTCTGCCTCTACTGTCAACGTTTCCAACATCTCCGGCTCGACCACCGATGGCGAGATCCGTGACTTCTTCAGCTTCTGGTGAGTCTGCTCCGATCCTCTCTTGTCCGTTTTCTGTGTCATTTATTGACTTGCAATAGTGGCAAGATCGCCGACATCAAGGTCACCACCGAGGGCGAGACCAAGAAGGCCGAGGTGACCTTCGAGAAGGAGACCGCAAAGAAGACCGCTCTCCTGCTCAACAACACCCAGCTCGGCTCCCAGCACATTTCCGTCACCAGCGCTACCGGTGACAACGATGACGATGGCTCCCACTTCTCAAAAGAGCGCGACTCTGATGAGATCACCCAGGAGGAGAAGCCTCGTGCCCGCATTCTCGCCGAGTACCTCGCCCACGGCTACGTTATTGGTGATGCCACTCTCCAGCGCGCCATCGAGCTTGACTCCAAGCACGGTGTCTCCAGCCGCTTCCTGAACACCCTCCAGGGCTTCGACAACAAGCTCCACGCTACCGACCGCGCAAAGGCCACTGACCAGACCTACGGCATCACCGAGCGCGCCAACTCTCTCCTCACCGGCCTCAGCTCCTACTTCGAGAAGGCCGCCAACACCCCTACCGGCCAGAAGATCGTTCAGTTCTACTCCGACAGCAGCAAGCAGGTCCAGGACATCCACGCCGAGGCCCGGAGACTGGCGAACCTCAAGACCGAGGAGGCTGATGGCAGTGCCGTCAAGGCTGCTGGCCTCGAGAAGGTGTTCGGCAAGGACAAGCCCGCTGACTCGGTCGGTGCTGCGGCTACCACATCCACCGATGGCCCAGCTGTTGGTGTCATCAACCCTACCAACCCGTCGCCGAACGAGCCCATCGCTCCCGTCGTGCCTGCGGAGAAGACCAGCTGAAGGGTTTGACAATGAATGAGGTTCATGCATGGAAAAATGAGGGGTTCGATATTTTAGCTTAATGTTTCTGGTGCACTATCATGACTTTCACGGATAATTCAAGTACTTGTTCTCACCTTCATACATGGCTCTTCACAAACATGATCCGATCGTCTCACTGCATGCCTCGCGTGATGATTATAAGATTTTCATTCAATCATGCTCTTCATTTGGTAAATCCATTTCCCACATGTCTGACCATTACTCCCGTTCACCGCGCGTCCATCACGAATCCTTGGAGAACTTGTCCTTGAGCGCTTTGTCCATCTCAGGTGTAGGGTTCGAGGTGAGGTTCTAAGCAGAACATCTATCAGCACTTTTCGAGACTATAATTCAATTCGCAAGTTAACTTACGTCGAGCTCTGACTTCATCTTCTCGCCCTTGTTGTCGGCGTTGTCAGTTCCCTTGCCAGAAGCGGGAGGGTCCTGTTGCTGGCGACCGCTCTGGGTCTCAGGAGGGGGAGATTGGCGTCCTTCAGGCATGTTGACGGTCTTGATGTAGTGGTGTATTAAGTTGCACGGGACTTTGGTGTAAGCAGCAGCTGTCAGATCAACTAGAATCACGCGAGAAACAGCAGCATGATATACCTCAATCCCAATGCCCCTCCGGATCGTCCTCCGGATAAAAGCCCCTCAGGGTCCTTAGTCATCGCTTGATGCCGTCATAGGGAGATTCATTACATCACAGAGGGGTCGAGGGATCGAGATGGGAAGAATGGAAAGAGAAATGCCTGTGATTGATTAGAGTCGGCCGGTTTCATTGGGGTCGAGGAGCATTTGTTCCTGGTGAGGTGTGGATTTGGTGGGGATCTTCGAACGGGAGGTGGGGTGTGGTCCGCTGTGGCAGGTGAGGCTGGTGGGCTGATCGGGATTGGAGCACGAGCGAATTGATAAGAGTGTCCAGAGTTTGTTACTCGTAAATCATTGCTTACTCCTGCAGGTACACGAATGATTGCTTAACACAATACATGAGAGATGTTGGAAGCTTATGACCGTAGAGGCGCGTCAGAAGATTGGATCTTGTCAATGCGACTTTGCTCGACCTGTAAACGGTTTACTTTTTCAAAGACTTGGTTCAACACTACAACTCGTCATGGCTCCCAAATCCGCTGTACATATCATATCATATTGGGACTCATTGATCATTTGAGGAAACGTGCCATGGCACGATTATCCCCGTGGCACAGTATTAGAGTCTCTTTATCGAGGACAATGGAATGGGTGCAGGGTAGGCCCACGGCGCGTCACGCCCTCTCGAAACTCATAGAGTCCCCCGCATGAGACTGCGGCATTGCTGCCAGTGTCTTGTCGTCTCCTTCGTTCAGGTGCTCGCTCCACTCAAGGACTCCTCCAACGGGAAGCTCCATCTAGATCCCGTGTATGGCGTGGCCTGACGCGACACCTCCTCACCAACGCGCATTGAGATCACGAAACAGGTATCCGTCAACTTCATCGTGACCCATGAATTTCACCAGGCAGACAGGGTTCTGACAGCAATTCGTGGATCGGCACGTCGCATCGACCCATCTGATCCCTGCAGCAGCCCGCCGTCTTTCGTCAGGCGAACCTGCCCGCGGCACGATACCCTGAGCCAGCCTGGTGGTTCCAGCCATCAAAGATTATGCCGGATCTCAATTCTGTTCCAGCTTCTCCTCATGCTCTCGCCCACTCCCGACGCCAATCCTCCAACCAGATGCCTCCGCCACAGAACATCATGGCTTCTGGTCCCGAGTCTTCTCTGAATATCCTCCCCTCAAACCAAGATGTCGTTAACCATCCCTCCTCTTCGACACACGATTCTTCGACGCATCTCGGGAACATACAGCAAGAGCAGATGCAGTCACCACCTCCAGATGCGGCTGTTGGGACCGGGCCGGGCCCATTGAGGCATCCTCGTCCCATGACCGCGTCTGAGCTGCATATCGAGCTTGAGAAGGAGCAAGAGGCGGTCGTATGTTCGCCTACCAGGATCCTACGAAGAGCTTGCTAACAGCCGATAGGTCAACCGGCTGACACGCGAACTGACGTTGTTGAGAGCAGCGCAGAATGCATCGGTCGTCTCCAACGCCTCATCTGCCTCCGCCGGTAACTCAACACACGAACCAGGTAACGACAGCTCCCTGCTCTCCGGTTCCGGTTTCACGATCCCAACAGCTCGACGACACGGACGAACTTCTTCTACCACCTCGAACCCTGCCCTACACCTCGCCTCTTCGCTTGAGGCTCGTCCGTCGGCCCCACGGCCCATCAACTCGATTTCCATGTCACGGCAGAACAGTTCGACTTCACGTACGAGCCAGACCACATCCCCGGGACCACAGTCCTCTCTCGATCCATCCAGCTACTTCCACCAGCAAAGAAACCCTGCTGCCGCCGCCAATCAGCCCCTCGGAGCCACATCTGGAGGCACCACATCACACGATCAACTGAGCCCTGGGCTCCTTCCTGCAACCACCCGCTACGAGGAGACTGCTTTCCACCGTAGTGAACTAGAGGCCGCGAAACGAGAGAATGAGATCCTGAAACGACGAATCCGAGAACTCGAAAGGCGGGTACGGGATAGGAGGTCCAGCGATGCTAGCCGTACAAGGAGCGATAGTGCAAGCACGACCGCGAGCGTACCAGCTGCTCAAGCACCAGGACTAGCGGCTATTGCTGGCCCAAGAGAGACACCGGCTCGCGCTGAGAGGGATCGGACCTTGACTATGCAAAGTATTGCAAGCGCTGCAGGCAGCGTTGGAGTGGGCGTCCCGGAGGACGAGGTCATGGTTGGCGAGAGCGCAGCCAGTACAAACCGTGCCGAGAGGTCTTGAAATTTTTTTGGTCTCGGTTTCCTTCTCTTCCCTTTCTTTGGTTTTGCAGGCTCAGCTCGGCGAAGGCGTATGGACATAAATGGCACAGGAATCAGCTCAGAAAGCCGCCAACATGATTTCAAAATTGACAAGGTTTGGACGCTCTCGTTGCACATTGATAGATTACTGAATGGATCTCATGGAACCGTGTTGTACGTAGTGTCATTGTATCTGTTTTCATTGTCCAAGGCATTCACCATTGCATCTTCACCAGCATGCAGGCAGTCGAATCACCACACGACACGATTTGCGACCCAGATCCGGCCACAACTTGCAGTACCTTCACATGCATACCTCATGCACACACGCGGACAACAAATAACACAACACCACTCATACCATCATCGAACCTTCACGCACTCAATCCATCATCGATCATCACGCTCACGACACAGCGCGGTTCATGATCACAGCGTTGGGATCCTTGGTCTCATTGTCACCCCAGGTAGCCTCCCAACCGTGGTCGGCGAGGTAGACTTTCCAGGCTGCATCATCATCTTCAAGGCGACGGGACACATCAGGGATCACGAAAAACGCGATGACAGCACCGAGTACGGCGAAGGCGGAGCCGATAAGGAACACGGCACGGTCACCCTCCTGGGGCTTGTCGACGTAGGAGTTCAGGATGGCGGTGAAGACTTGGGTGCCGATCGCGGCGCCGGCTTTGGAGCAGGCGGAGATGAAACCCATCATCTGGCCACGGATGGAGGTGGGGAAACTTTCGGAGGCAGTGAGAACGACAGTGCTGCGGACATGGTTAGCATGGGTTTCGTGTGGCAAGATGATAAGGGCACATACCTTCCAGGACCGACCTCACCGAAAGTGAGGAAGAGACCGTAGAGAACAACGAAAAGAGGGAAGATCTTCTGGATCTGGGCAGTCGCACCACCGAGGATGAAGCCAATGATGGCCTGCAGAGTGAAACCGAGAGCCATGGTCTTTCGGCGACCAATCTTGTCGGAGAGGTAACCACCGAGGAAAGGACCGGGGAGGTAGAAGCAGTTGATGACTACACCCCAGCCAAGATCCTTGACAAGATCACCACTAGCATTGGTGCGGCTGATGATGGTGGCCGAGAAGATACCGAAGGGGATGCTGACCCAGTTGTATAGAGCCCAGCAAGAGGATACACCGATGAGGGGACGATAATAGCGCTTAAGAGCAAGCCAGTATGGAACACGCTGCTTCCTCATGGAAGACTTGCGGTACGCAGTGGCAACAGCCATACGGAGACGGAACCAGACAATACCGAGCGGCGGGACAGCACCAAGAGCGAACGCAGTACGCCAGACGATCTCGTACTTATCTTCACGCTTATTGACGCAAAGCAAAAGCAGCAGGGGCACGAGACCAGCCCAAACATAACCAAGCGAAGCCGACAAATCCGCAAGCATAGCGAACATGAATCCACGGTGCTTCCTGTACTTGCCGCTCTCATCGGTAGCCTCAGCAGCACCAGCGCCAGACACGGGGTATTCACCACCAGCACCAACACCGGCGACACCACGAGCGACGATCAGCATCCAAAGTAGGCCGGTGTGGTCTGCGCCGTTGGCGGCGGCTGACATGGCGATACCGAGGACGAGGAGGATGGTGGTTAAGACGGCGCCCGTTTTGCGGCCGAGTTGATCGACGATGACGCCGAAGAAGAGCATACCGATGATCATGCCGATCAGGAAGGCGTTGGAGAGGCGGGAGTAGATTGTATCGGTGAGGGCTTCGGGGTAGATGTACTTCATGAGGATCTGGATGTTTCCAATGACAGCAGCATTGCTTCAAACTGTTAGCCTCATTGCCAAACTCATACTTCAAGGCGGGAGAAGAACTTACTATCCATCGGATCCGATAGCGAGACCAGAGAAGAGAATCATGAGCCAGACGGACTTCTTGCTGTAGTACGCCTTGCCCTCCTCCTCAACACTGGCAATCTCAACATCGGTCTCGGGCTTCTTCGCATCATTACCCTCCTTGTTATCGTTGACCTGAGCATACTGCTCGGTAGGGTTGACCTGCTGCTCAGCGGCAGTGATCTGAGGATCAACAGCCGTAGGCTGCTGAGTCTCTGTAGTTGACGCCATGCTTTTTATGCACTTCTCGTATCCTTGTATGTCAAGGGCAGAAGAAGAATCTCAGTCAAGAGGCAGCTACAAGAAGAGACAAAAAAAGAGTCACAAGAGCAAATCAAGCGAGGATCGGCGAAGCTTTTTATTTGAGGGCGGGCAAGTCCCGACCCGAGGGTACCAAACTACTCGCGGAGTTCCGGCACAAGGATCGTCCATCTCAGAGACTTGAGCGAGATACCGAGAAATGGGCACCAATGCCATGCTTGTCAATTCCAACATGCGACGGACCCGCTGCTTATCCGCCAGATCTTGCCGGATTGTCTTGGTAACATCACCATGAACTCGCGCCGGCGTGCATAGTCCCTTGCCGCCAACAAGGATGTCGGGCATGGGATAGCCTCTCACAGATGGGTGGCGCACACACCTCCAGCGGGAGATAGGCCGCCGAGTCGGAGCCACAAGGCCGTTTACAAGCCGTTCCGGTGGCCGGCCGAGCGAAATAAAACGTGGCGACCGGAAGGGGCGTAGGCAGGCGCCCTATTAGGACTACGAGCACTAGAGGGCTTGGGATTGTTAGCTCGGCGACAGACCGATGTGTGGATATGCCAGATGTTTAAAAGCCGCAATGCTCATCTCTTGTCCAAGGTCATCATGGGTCGATGGCAAGGCTTTTCAACTGAATTGACATGCGAACAGACAGCTGAAGACCCAAGATGAGGGTCCCTGAAGATGAAGGGCTTGGCTAGGACAATCTGCGTTATCGCCAAGTCCAACCATCAGTGTCATACGAAAGACAACGTTCCATCTACCAAAGGCTGACAGAGGCTGATTAGTTGTACGAGGTCAGTCCTAGTCAATCTTAGTGCAACTCAAGGTCGACAAGCGTCCGTCACCATGTGGCACCCTCTCCATTACTCTCCATTCTGGCTCTCCATTCCCCATCTCAACCAGGCAATTTACCCAGTCCATCAGCGCCCTATGTGCCTTAATTCCTCACCGCGCCCCGCCCCTCCACGTCGTCTGGATGGTCAACTTTGGGGAAGATATGGGACCCTCACGCTTGTCTGACCTCTCTTCTTCCTCGCTTGGGACTGCCCCCTGCGTGTGTCCAACCACCCGGCCAAACAACGCGATTCCCGGGCGTCTTCGGCTTTGGACTTTGCAAGCTAGTCGACTCAGCAAAAGATCTTCATCCTCAAATCCTGATTCGTCTTGCTTGGTTCGCCGTGTCCCACTGTGGTCTTGGAATTTTGACGGTGAAATGCCTCGTTGACGAGTCATGTTTAATCTTGCCTGATACCGTTTCCGTGTCACCGGTATCGCTCCTCGTTCCAGTCACTTATTGTTGCAACTGCTTATCTTGAACGTTCAAGGGTGGTCATTTTCAAGGACACCCGTCGGGCAAAAAACAAGCCACAATCCCAGGCCGAGATTTTCCACCGGCTCGTGCCGAATCACCTGCATTGAGCGTATCTCGCGTTGTACTCTGCCGTGCATTTGTTGATGGCCAGTTTCGTCATCGCCTCTCACTGACACCAACACAATCATGACCGCCATCCAGGACGACACGGAGAAGGGCCAATTGCTCCCCGAGCAATCAACCCTTCCTCAACGCCCTCAACGCAAACTCTCGCCCTGCCGCCTTTTCGTCGCCGCCGCCGCAGCTGCAGCCACAATCTACATCTTCCTCCCGTCACTCATCAGCCTCCTCTCAACCGGCACTTGCGGCCACCACAGCCTCAGCCATGCGTCAACAGTGGCTAAAGTCCAGCAATGCGCCATCGATAACTTGAAGGCTGATACTTGGTTCTTGGATGATGCTGTCCCGATCAAGCCAGAGGAATTCATCGAGCGTCGGGATCGTATGGCAGAGGCTCTCGCCGAGAATGGAGTTGATGCTTTCGTCCTCGAGCCCGGCTACACTTTCCAGTACGTCAAATCTCACCCCTGCTCACAAACTCTTAATCTAACTTTATGCAGATACTTCGGCAACACCTCACAGGTCGACTGGGAACCCTGGGAGCCAGAAGAGCGCCCCTTCCTAATGCTCATCCTCCCTCAAACCTCCAAATCCGGCAAAGTCACAGCAAAGACCGCCTTCCTCTCCCCCTCCTTCGAAGAAGGCCGCGTGCGCATGCTCGGCATCCCCTCCCGCGATGAAGAGCTCGACATTGTCATCTGGGAAGAGCACTGGAACCCATACACCACTCTTCTCGAATCTCGCCTTTTCAAGGACAAGTCCGGCGCTCCGGTGATTATGGCTGATGAGGAGATGCGTGATTACATCGTGAGAGGACTGGATAACAATGGCTTCAAGACTGTGGGACTTACGCCTGAGGCTGAGCTTGTGCGTCAGACGAAGAGTAGTGCTGAAGTCGAGCTCATTCGTGCCGTCAACACCGGCACAGTGCAAGCCGTGCGCGCCATGCGTCCCTGTCTCGTCCCCGAGCTCACCGAGGATGAAGTCACCGAGATCCTCAACAACGCCATGCTCTCCATCGGTTTCCAGCTCTTCTTCAACATCGTCCTCTTCGAAGAACACGGTGCCCTACCTCACGGCGGCTTCGTCACCGGTGGCAAGAAGTTGACCTACGACACCATGATTGTCATCGACGTCGGCGCTCACTATCTCGGCTACAGCTCTGACATTTGCCGCAGTTTCCTCATCGACCCTCCGAATGAGGAGTACACCACCTCCGATCCCCTGGCTGAGGAGAAGGCATCAGTCTGGCAAATCGTCCTTGACGCACAGACCGCCGCCGCACACGCTTTCAAGCCCAACCACAGCGCTGCAAGCGTCGATATCGCTGCCCGTACTGTCATCGAGGACGCTGGCTACGGATACGGATTCACCCACCGTCTTGGCCACGGCATTGGCATCAAGGCCCATGAGTCGCCGTACCTTAACAAGTTCAACAAGGAGTCTATCCTGTCTCCGGGCATGACCTTCACGAACGAGCCTGGTATCTACCTGGAGGGCAAGTTCGGTGTTCGTCACGAGGATATTTACCTCGTCACTGAGGATGGTGAGGCAGAGCTCCTCTCCGGACCTCGCGCAAAGGGACTTCGCGAGCCATAAAGGCAAGAAAAGATAGTGCCATCACATGTGAAAAGCCTGTAGCGGTCCATCACTGCATTTCTATAACATCATAGCTCATTCGCTTCAATAACCAAAAATAAGGCTCAATCATAACCATCTCCAACCACACCCTTACCGTCCCATATCAACCGGGAACCCTCTAGCTATGACTGCGCCGGGTATCTCCCTAAGCCAAGGTACGCCACCCCCCTCATTCGCCACAAGCTGATGCGCCATACTGCAATTAAAAAACATGGTATCCCCCTCGTAACACCCCTCCGAAATCTCAATAGCCGACTCTGTCGCTCGCCCGTCCTCAAGTGTCGGCGCTGATCCAAGAGCCGCACACATCCAGGCCATTTGCTGGAATATCTCTACGAGCGAGAGGGCCCATGCACAAGCTGTGAGTTGTATGAGGCCGTTTTCAACTTCGAAGTGTAGTAATCGAAGCCCGGGACAGAAGTCGCCTTGGCCATCGTCGTTGCTGCCGTCCCAGATGAACATGCCACTGAAACCCTCGCCTTCTTCCGAGGCGCAGTAAGCAGCCTTCACCGCATTATTCAGTCCCGCGAGGACGAGTCTTCCACATCTCTGCCAGCGCTTGTCGACGTATTCCAAGACAGTGCTCAATTGGCACTCTGTAGATGTTCCAGTGATGGCTTGCCGTGCTGAAAGGTCGATGTCTTCTGGTGAAGCGTACTCGCCAGGCTTGATGGCAAGTTGGCACTCGAAACGGAATTGGGCAACGTGGAACCCATCGGTAGGAGGTGGTCTCCTTCGTTTGAGTATGACGGTCCCAAACAGTCGTCTCGAGGATGTGTAATTGGACGTAGTGAGGTGACAGCAGTACCTTTTTTATGTTGTTGACCAAGCCTCTTGCAGCCTGGCCATTGACCAATCGACCACAAAGAATTCTCGAAATCTCCTCGGGCGATCCTCCTGGCGAATGGTCCGGGTACTCTCGATGCCAGTAGCCGCAGATGAGCTGCAATGCAAGTCCAAGCTCAATCCCGGTAGCATCTTTCGACCACGTAAGCTTTCTTCTCGACAGTCCAGGTCCAATGTGATCAAGAAGACATGTCGCCGTCTCAGGGCCGTTCAAGACCACGGCTATCTGTCGAATAGGTCCATCGAAGAGTCGAGCAACTTGTCTCGTATATCCGCGGCCATTCCCTGTGTAAAAGTCGAACAATTCATCCCACAGAGCCCTGGTAAACTCCGCAAGCAACCGATCAAGCACCCTGTCAACATTGACAGTACTCGAAGTCCCCCCAGTCGTAGAAGTCGTGAAGTAATAATGTGTCAACAACTCATTGCCAAGACCCTCCGCAACAGCCCTCGCAAAAGCAGCAACAAGAGCCCCAGAAACCAGCGGCGGTACGAGAACCTCAACACCAGTCCTGCGGTTGAATCCTCCTCTGGCGATGGCAGTTGGTAGTGGTGGTTTATTGGCGATGTAATTCGAAGTCGTTGAAGAATCTGTGTTGGTGTCGTCGTTGGCCTCGGTCCTCAGTGGACAGCCAGGGGGAGGTGGCATAACTCCTTCTCATGACCGCTTTTCCAGTATCCTTGTCTCAACGAGAGTGACGAAGTGAAGCCTCCATGAGCTCGTGCATTATCATATTTTTTCCCTGGCCCTTTTTCTCCTTCAACGGAGTGAGTCGTGTGCGTGAACAAAAAGTAACTCGCCGAAAAGTCAAAAGCAGCCGGAGAGCAGGGTATCAAACTCCTTTTCTGACTTGCTCGGCTGGAGTATGCGTACGTATGTGTTGAATAGTGCATGCGTGCGAGTTCATCGGTCCGTCCTTGCTTTCTACCTAGTCATGCCTTCGTAAGTCTTTTAGTGGGATGGAGGCTGACGTTGACACTCGAGGCGGCGGCATTGCGCGTCCCCTCCTCCTCCCCTCCTGGACTCCCCGCCAGAAATTCCCTTTGGCGGGGCAGAGAACCACCAAAGACCACTGAAGGCACTGTAGCCCACAGAGACGCGCACCACGATCTGCTAAGGTAATACGAATTCCCCGGTCTAACTTAGACAAGTACTGGATCTTTTGCAATTATGCTTCTTCCCGGCCAAAAGGCTTGATATTGTCTAGTGGAGAATACCGGCCGTAGTTTACCGCGTCGGCCGCCGGTTGAGGTGTAAGTGAGAAGCCAGATAGGGGAGAAGCTTGCGTGGAGGTTTTGCCACAGCGCAGACCATTCCCAGAAGCGGATGGAGTACCCGTGGAGCTCCAAATACCATAAAATGGGGAAACTTGGAGTTTAGAACGAATTCTGGATTTTCGAGATGCTGTTTTGTCTTTCCGAGAAGAGCTGTCTGATGTTTTAAGATTAACCTTGTCTGATTGCGTGGATCCTAGGTAGAATGGGCACCTGGAAGCCTGCCTGCCTACCCCCGTTGTTGACCACTGCGGTTCGGAGTGCGCGTCCATTCTGTTGGCAAGATCCGGCTTGGAACTTTACGAGATACGCAGAAAAAACTCAAAGTGCATGGTGATTTACTGTGTCTACGTCAGCAATTCTAAGCATTTTGGGGGCGCGAATCTGCATCACGGAAGATCATGCCATGCCACAAAAGCCGCGTACCACCAGCTTTCACGTGTCTGCACCACGAGAACAACAGAGACCTATATGCGCATTCATCTGCCCACTTCAACAAAATGATTATCGATAGATACCCTATACTTACGGCACCAAAACGGTATCTCGAGTTTAATTCTTCTTTATCGTAATCGCTGCCAGGAGTCGCTTGCCATCGTAATTGGTTAGACACACCCAGTCCTCTCACATCAAGCCCCTAGCGGCCATCAACCCCCAGTCACCATCCAGTCTCCCGGAAATCTCCAAGCCTTGGTACACAAGTCGGGCGTCGAGTAGCCTGACATCATATCAAGGTGTTCAGGAAGGTACGATGTACCCATAGTATACAAAAGGGAGCATGGAGAGGGACCAAAGCATCATCGTGTTTTCCCTCCAACAACATAACTATAAATTATTCTTGACCATGGGCCCATTCGCTCGGACAAACCCTGGTCCTCACTTTAACAATCTCAAGGTCTCGATCGTAGGGGCAATCTCGGTTCACTTAGCCTGATCTGCAGACTGTCGCTTTCCGCCTACCCCAGCAATTCTAATTCTCAGATACCCCTGTCTTCGGTTCGGTGGGAAGGCCTACAGTCTATGATCAATACACCGCAGCTTTGATACATCTGACTCCTTGCGCCTTAGAGGGCATGACTGCCATATGAGGTAGCCTTATGATATGCCCTATATAAGCAGGTCACTTGCCTATAGCGATCATTTCTCAATCTCATGGCGCATGGCCGTGATTGTCGACTTCATGGCCGAGTTCCTTTAGCGGGATAGGAAGGCAGTAGTTCTCGGGCGCTTCCGTAATTATCGAGATGCCCAGCATCCCAATCCGCACCGAAGCGAAAACGAAGCGGCGCGGCAGGCATCAAGTAAGATCATCGAGAACCTTTCGGCCCATGCCAGAATATTGATGCCAAGCATTCTTCCCCTGCGCCGCATGCGCCTCTTGAATAGTACCCTATGTCTCAGCACATTTCCATTTCCCCTGCAATCTACATCGCACATCACCAAATGAGAACAGGCCGGATTCGACTTGTTGGACAAGTTCCAGCACAGAACATGGCCAAGACACACAGGACGCAACGGCCTTTCTTGGTTCTGGGTTGCAATATCTTCAGTACACTGAACTGCTGACCTCGAAAACTTTACCTTGGTGGCACGGTCTATAATTGTGAGGTAACCTTGTCGGGGAACGAGCCGTCAATGACTCCTACTCAAAAATGCAAGGGTTGGACTGACCAAAGTGGACTCCAGTTGTGAGGGTAGAAAGCAGCTCTCTAGCCATGGGAGACATAGCCAGGACTGCAGGGGTACCTGGGCGCTGAAATAAAGTAATAAATACCCGCGTGTAAGCCAACCACAACTCTTGACTATCGACTCGGTTGTTCTTCATCTCACTCATGAAAGTACGCGAACCCTGAGTTCGACATCGCCGCCGAAATGCCTACCGCTACCACTGCCGGTATGTTGTCGCTGAACAACCTCGGTGCCCTGACAACAACCTTTTCGGCGCCATCTTCTTGCGCGACAGTCCCAGGTTGGTTGGCAACAGGCATTGCCAACCCGGACATGGATTCGCTCATGATCCTGCCTGTGGATGGTTGCGATGGTCCCCTCGACTTGCCTGAGGATTGTCTACCTCATGGCGATAAGATCAACGAGCAGTGGGAGTCCGTGGGCCGGAGAGTGGAAACAATTCTCAACTACTACTCCCCAGGCCTCCATTGCCCAAACGACTGGGCCACGGTTGGCGTGTATACTGCGGGTCAAGAGTCTAATGATGCAACGGCAACGGATGGAGACCTGGGCATCTTTAGCCCTACGGCTTTCAATTATGGCCGGCCCGGCGAGTCAAGCAGCTTCCCGTATGCAGACTTCAGGGCCAACATGTTCACCTCGGCTCTTGAGCCGTCCGAAACGGCGGTCATCTGTTGCCCAAGCGGATACGGCATCGACCCCTACGGTGGCTGCTATTCCAATATTCCCGTCTCCGAATTGGCCGGCAAGTCGGCGTGTTATGGTCAGGCGACTGGCGAGTACGTAGAACCGAGTGGGTGGGAAACGGTCACATGGGGGTTCTGGGGTGACAAAACCACGGTCACCCGGCGTCCCTATGATGCGATTCCGACGGCAACAAACCCCTACAGCACCGTGACCGTGACCTTGAATGGCAACGGTATACCCGAGACAGGTGCGCCTGTGCCCGGCAGACTGAGGGGAGAATACGATGACGATGAGTTGAAGGGCATTCTTGTTGTGTCGCCGCTATATCTGGTTCGTGGCGGCGAGGACGGAGACGGTAGCGGTACGAACGGCGGAGAAGATGACGATGAGGACGATAATGAGGATGACGACGGGGACGAGGACAGCAATGACGACAATGATGACAATGCTGCTGGTCATTTGTTGCCCACCACCAGTGTGCTTGCGGCTTTGGGATTCAGCTTTGCTGCTGGACTCGGTCTATTGATAGCTTGATGATGCTTGGCAGCAAGGAACTTAGGACACCTTTGTCGCATCGGTCAGTGAAGATGAATATAGAGCGACTTGCAGAAATACGAAGCAGCTCTCCTGTCTTCGGATACGACGGTAAACCATTACCACAAGACACCATAATTGAAGTATAATGTCTGTCATTCGTGTTCATAGACACAGCTCATGTCGCATCACTGGATGTGCAGAGGTTCGAGCTCTCTTCGGAAATCATTGTCTTGTGCATTTCGCATTTCGCATTTCGCATTTCGCATTTCGCAGGCTCGAGTCATTGAAGGATTCGACGCGTGAGCAATGACTACAGGGCAACTTCGGAGGATCTGACAAGATCGTGGTAAAAGTCCTGTCACAACCACGTAATATTTCAGCGGCCTGACGTTATCTCGTACGAATTCGAACGCTTGTTCTCGCATTAAGGGGTTCGATTGCTTCGGTTTGACAATTCGATTCGCATCGGACGATGGACGCGACGAGGCATCGTGCAGTTGCAGGCAGCAGGACCCAGTCGAGAGAAGTGGGGCAACGTGCGTCACCTCGCGGTGCTTCTTCCCCCAGCTCAGAAGCATCTCGCCGTAGAAAACAAGTCATCAAACCGAATCAATTGGCGAGATACAAATATGAAGTCATCATCAATCCTCGACTCTCGATATCATAGTCTGCGATTGCTGCGCGAAGCTGGTGATGAAGCTTGTCCGATGTCGGTTGTGCAGCCAGCCATCAGGTGGTCATGTGGCCGTCGTCTGATACGGATCGCCGCATCAGCACGCCACACCAAAACCACACGCTTCCGTCCGTACCCAAGAATTGAGTTTGGCCCGGACCACAGACGGTCTCGCGACAGCTCAATTACTGGCTCCAGACACCCAGACAGCCCCGCATCTGGGCCTCAACAGCAGAAGCACCGGGCCCTGTTCTGCCCTGACTGTACTGCACCACACGACATGACACGACACACAGGTCAAGCACTGGCCTGGCGATCCCCTCCCTCCCCGCGCAACTCGGCATTCGCCCAACAGATCAAGCTTCAGCCGCTTCGCTGAAGATACCATTGCAACACTGACAATGTAGAATCACCATACCAACCCTTACCGACTATTGGCAGCACGGCAAAGCTTTGGCCAGCTTCGTCCAGCAGTGGGGCACAGGGGACAGGCTTCCCCGGATTTTTACCCCAGGCAGAAGAGGAGGCAGCTCAAGTAGCCCCGTAATCGTGCAGAATGACCTTCTAAACCCACTGCAACAGCTATAAGCAATCGCCTCGCTAGACCCGAACCGGAGTTGCAATGGGCTCCCCGTCGAGGGTCCAGAGCTCGTCTCACGCAATGCAGCAGGAGTGTCACGCGAGCCCAGCGTCTCACCGGGCGTCACTTCAATCAAGGTGAACGATGATGAAGCTTCTGTTTCGCATGGGCTCTTCTGGAGAAGAAGCGTTCTTCGAGGAAGATCAAAGGCCGCAGAGACGTTTCGTCTATCTTTGGAAGCTGTTGGCCATCAAACAGCCCGTACCTGGAGCAATGCAGCTACGCGCCATGATCCGTTCCATCCGACCTTGTCGATGCCATCATAGCGCGTGACTATCATTACACCCCCGCATCTCAGACCATCCAGTACAACCTTCATGCTGATCAGTCGCACCGGAATGCAAGTATACACCACTCCTTTGTACAGCCTCCTCCTCTTCTGCCGTGAGGGGAGCTCTAGAGCTTCCCGTCCGATCACCTGCGCCATCATCGCTCCATCCAGACAAAGTACAGGACGATAGCAGCACCACCAACAACACCACACCACACCTAACATGCGATACCATACCGGCTCACTCCGACTCCGCTCTCGCTCCTGCCCATCCCACCCTCACTTCTCCATCTGGCTTTGGTCTGGTACTTCACCTTCAGCTGTGGCATCCCCCAATTGCTTCGTACCGTGGACACACGAAATACATCATGTGAAGCTCTGAGGCAGGAACGGGCAACCCCTCTCGGGACCCCTTGCTCTTGCCCGCCCTCATCTACCCCGTCTCCCCGCCTCGTCTCTCTCCTCTCTTCTTTCTCTTCTTCCATCTCATCATCATCGTTGTTGATTCCAATTGCCATCTTACCTCTGTTCCAACATCCAATTCAAAGGTCAGTAGCTGCAATGACGATGTCGCGTCGCGAGCCCCTCACTTACACCACCACGATGCGCATGTCGCCCTGATGTTGAGGCGAGCTGCCTTCCCATGCACCACTACCCCGCTTATAGCTTCGTCATCAAGATCGCAAGCTGACAATGTGATTAAATGAACAGAACTCCCAGAGCATTGATCGTAATAGATCAAGCTCACTCACAAGCCTCAAGCCACCATGACAGAACCACTCCAGAAGGTCGATTCCGCCGTCCAGGGTCTGGACTCTCCCGTTGAGAAGAAGGAGCTCTCCAAGAGGAGACAAAGCTCAGCGGCGGCGCCTGGTGTCTCCAAGGTCCAGGAGCTCGGTATGTCCACATGATCTTGAGCTGATATGCTCCAACATGAATGCTGACGTGACCCGGTATAGAGGCAAGCAAGACGCCAATCAAGCTTCCAATTGCCACCCAACAGACAGGATGGTTAGTAGCTTACGTCTAATTGTACATGTCTTGTGTGTTGCTGACAATTTCTAGGATGGTGAACACATCACCTTCAGCTGACCATGTCGAAGACCCCGCAATACTAGAGGAGTTCTTGACTGAGCCTCCGATCAAGAGGATTGACCTTTGGTTCGAACTCGGCGATACATCAGTATCTGCAAGCAACTTCAGAGGAGTGACCATCAAGGATGCGCTCAAAGCCATTCACAAGAGATATAAGACAAAGGTGAGCAATTGAAACCTGCACATGGGAAGTTGAACCCCTGCAAGAACTAGAAACTAATGATGTCCAGTCGGAGGATGAGCTCGGCGATGCCAAGTATCTGAAGGGTTTCATTTGGGAAGAGGACAATTGGACTCGCCTGCAGGTCGTTCTTGCGCCCAACAAGACTATCGCCGCCGGTGACGGTACCACTGGTAAGAAGAAGGGAAAGAAGGGCAAGAAGGGCGACAAGGTGGACGAGGAGTAGTGCGCCTCGATATCTCGGCCCTTATTCGCAGTCTGACGTTTCTCGCACATGTTCGAGTTCATCTTTACATGGCTTTCGCATGGACGGCGCCAGGTGTACGATTAGACAAGCTTCCAATTAACATGGTCATGCTCGAATACTAGTGGGCATACATTCAGATCATACTGCAATTTGTGATGCATCTTCGCGCAACGGGCGACACTTGTGCGGCATAAAAGACTGAGAAAAAGACCATCGGCATTGATTGTCACGTTGAAGTCATCGGTAAGATGACGGTGCATTTGGTGATGGCATTCCGAGCTTGCCTCGTTATGCCGACGTGCGGAACAGCGCCGAAGCCTGGGGCCCCGCCGGCTACCGTCGGGCCGCCCGCCCTGCACCCAAACTTACAGCACAAAGCCGTATTCCGCACCACCGGCATTGTCAGGGTCTACGGAATACTTTCGATTCGCATTTGGGTTTATAAGCCAGCTTGCCCCCAAAGTGAACGTGGGGTAGCCATTTCATCAATCGTGCTTCATGATCGCATTTCGCCTGTCTTGACCTTACCGCCCCTCCCAATACTGTCAAGCGTCTTAGCAAGCACCATGCCCGTCACAACATTCGAAACGAAGGAGAAGTACCGATACCAGAGCGGCTTCGAGGCTCATTTAGAGTAGGATATTTACCATTTGGATCCCTTCATGAGCTTTAGAATTAAACTGATTGACTTTTCACAGATCCGAAGCCGTCGACGGTGCTCTCCCAATTGGCCACAACTCCCCTCAGAAACCACCATTCGGCCTATACGCAGAGAAGCTGTCTGGTACCGCTTTCACAGCCCCGAGGCACCAGAACAAGCAGACATGGCTCTACAGGATACTGCCATCATGCGCCCATCCTCCTTACAAGCCGACCGCTGGCGATGAGGCTGCTCCCGAAGGCGAAGATGGAACTCGTGGACTCAAAGGCGTCACTGGTGTTCACCAGGGCGAGGGCAAGCTACACTATATCCCGAATCAGCTTCGCTGGGATCCTTTCAGCCATGATGAAGCGAAGGACGACGAGTTTGTTAGCGGCATGAGGCTGGTTGCTGGCGCAGGCGATGCGACGCTCAAGGAAGGTCTGGGCATGTACGTCTACGCCGCTGGAAAGAGCATGGATGAGAAGTCTGCCTTCTACTCGGCAGACGGCGACTTGCTCATCGTCCCACAAGAAGGCGACCTCGATATTCGCACAGAGTTCGGATATCTTTTGGTCAGACCGATGGAAATCTGCGTCATCCCTCGTGGCATTAAGTACCAGGTTATGCTCCCATCAGGCCGAGCACGAGGCTATGCATTGGAGCTTTATCAAGGACATTTCGTCCTCCCGGAGCTGGGTCCGATCGGATCAAATGGTCTTGCCAACGCGCGTGATTTCCAGGCACCGCTTGCCAGCTTTTCCGAGGACTTTGGCGCGACCGCACATGAAGGCGACAGCACTTACACGGTCACGGTCAAGTTCAACAATGCGCTTTTCGAGACCAGGCAAGCACACACACCATTCGATGTCGTTGGATGGCATGGGAACTATTACCCCTACAAGTATGATCTTGGTCGCTTCAACACTATTGGCACAATTTCCTTTGATCACCCTGACCCATCGATATTCACTGTCCTGTCGGCACCATCAGCGCTCCCTGGCACTGCCGTCGCAGACTTCGTTATCTTCCCTCCTCGCTGGCTTGTTGGCGAGGACACATTCCGCCCACCATGGTATCACCGCAACACCATGAGTGAGTTCATGGGACTCATCCAGGGCGGCTATGACGCAAAGAAGGGAGGCGCAGGTGGTTTCGTCCCGGGCGGTGCCAGTCTCCACAATGTCATGAGTGGTCACGGTCCAGACGCTGAGAGCCACGAGGGTGCGAGCAACGCTGAGCTGAAGCCAATGAAGGTCGGTGCAGGGAGCTGCGCATTCATGTTCGAAAGCAGCTTGATGATGGGTGTTACAGAATGGGGTCTGAGGACGTGCCAGAAGGTGCAAGAGGGCTACAACGAGGAGAGCTGGGGAGGAATCAAGACGCATTTCAAGCTCCCAGAGAATGCGAAGGTCAAGAGCACTTTGCTTTAAATCAGGGTAGCGTGCGAATAACACTAGCTAGGTAATGAAGAATCCGCTATGCGCATATGTCATCAATCGTGCTCATGATAGCTTTCATGCGATCCTCGTCCGTCTCAAGATGATGCCAGCTGAGTGAGATTGCAGAGTCAGCATCATCATCCCGGCTGCTTTTGTCTTCCTGTTGTGTTACCACTTCTTCCAATTCGACGCCAACATCCTTTATGCGCTCGATCTCCATCACAGTGAGCGTCATTTCCTGTCGCTCTTGCATCGTCTTCCTAATCGCTGACATCCAGCGACTCTGAACAAAGTCCAATGTGTCCCAGTCTCGCTCGTTCAACTCCATCTCCGTCTGCGCGAGAAACACCTCCAGTGCCTGCAGCTTCTCCTCATCTTCCTCGTGAATCTCTCTTCGGTCTTCGTCATCATACTTGGGCCATGCCCATTTCTTCGACCACCCAAATATGTAGTCGTCAGTGTTTTCCGTGCAGCAAGTGTGCCGACACCATAGACATTCGAAGGTACAGATCCTCAAAACCCCCAAAGTGGCTTCTTTGGGTATTGTATCTTCGTCGAAGATCATCTCCAGCAGTTGGAAGCAATAAGTGACCCTGTCCAAGTATAGCTGGGTGTCATGATCTTGATGTCGGCCCATGAGGACTGGTCTAACGAAAGCCATCAAAGGCCGACACCCTGAGACTGTACATGAACATATACAGTCATCCTCGACTGAAGCAAGGATGTGAGGCTTGACATAGTCGGTGATGTAAGCCTCTGGAAAGCGAAAGCCTTCCCAGCGATTGCCCGGCATGCAGTGGCCCACGTAAGCCATTAAAGAATACAGCAATGAGGGGCCCTCCGGAGTGCTCTCGTCATCGCTCTTGTTTAGGCCACGATGACTCGGAGGCTGCCTTGGACTTTCCCCAAACGTAATTCGGGTCAGGGCCAGCTCTGTCTTGGACTCCGAGACAAGGTTCTCTAGCCATATGAATCTCCAGCTGTCCCAGACTTTGGGGGACATCAGAGGAGCCATTAAGAAAGGTCCATCTCGGCAGCGACTTCGGACGAATCCTTCGGGATCAAAACCTAGCTCTTGGAGGCGATCACAAAGAGCCTCAGAATGCCAGGCGTATTCGAAGATAGAGCCTGACAATTGCTGTTGATCTTCCAGATCGCGGGGCCTGAGACCCTCAGGAATCGGTACCTCAGCAGCGCCGAAAGCCTGCAAAATGTCCTCAACCCTTTCGTCGACGAACTTTGGCTCGAAGATATCAGTAATATCATCTGAGGTATTTCGAAGACGCCTTTTTGCTAACTCCAGAAGGCGGCGCCTCCTATCAGCCAAATGTGCCGTAATCATCTCTTCTGCTCCTGCTAAATGTGTGGAGATGCGATGGAAGTAGATCGGATAGTCTTTTGTCAGAGCCAAGTCGATGAGGGAAATGTATTCTTGAGTCGTGGACTTGCCGTGACGCTCGCCATGTTGCAGACCAATATTGACAGCCACTTCCAAGAACGAGTGCTTTGACGGATGGGGTCTCGGTAAGGACAGCCGACCAAGACGAGAATCGGTGTTGGCATCGCCTTGGAGCAGAGCATTGACGAGTTCCGGAAACCACATGATTGCTAAGTCGATAGCACAAATGCCACCTTCGTCGCTCAGAAACGGCTCATTCCATGAAGACACGTTATCGTCAAGGATCCTGAGGGCCTTTGGCATAGATCGCAATATGATGGCCTGGCATAGTTTGCCGACATTGGAGGCTGCGACGGATTAGCTGCCAGTAACAAGATTGATCATAAATATCATTTTGCCTCCTTACCTTCGAGTAGCGATCTTCTCTCATGCATGATCACGGCGAGAATAAACGCTCGTGACAGTGCGAGATCAGAACTGGTCAGGGACCCGAGTAAAGATTCTGGAATATCTTCTGGCTCGAGCCAGCGGTCCATGTTCCACGGCAAAGCCTCAGCATTAAGACGAGTTCCGTTGAGAGGGTCACTCTTTGAGAAGTAATACGCCCATGGTTTCCTATACACCTTCAGTTTCGGTCAACATCATACTCGCTTGAAGACTTACAGCCCATCACAAGTCGACATGTGGTCTGGGAAGTTCAGTTGATGTAGTGTATCCCAGGTCAGGCGCAGGTAAGGTCCCATCTTGTTGCGCGATTGAAGCTGTAGAAAGTGAAGCATTGGTCTTTTAGTACGGTAATCGACATCGAATGGAGAAGCCTTTCCGGTCCGAAACAAATCGAGAAGACGTTTATGCCAGTACGAGCGAGTCTTTTTCTCCACAATCGGATTATCCCAGTCGATCTCATCCAGCTCATCAGCGAGATGAAAGAGGCGCGTCGCTGGCGACTGCGCAAGATCGATCATATTGTAGGTCCGCATCTGTGGCGAAAGTGACCATGATCCGAAGCGACTCGTGGGTTTATTAATAGTAAAGGCCACCGCAGTGGACAAACGATCCCAAAAGTAGCGCCCATTGACCGTCACGGTGTATGATTGTTCAGTCTGGAGCTCCTCGAGGCAGTGATAAGGACAATCGACATCATGCGCAATGGTCATTTTTTCTTGCTTGTAAAGCGAGAGCCATTTCGTCCCACCTGAAGCTCTCTTGAGCTGGCTTTTCGGTACACAACGGCAAATCGAGGCATCGTCTTGTTCTTCCTTATCCGGAGAGCCGTCAACAAGAGTTTTGGCGCTCTCGATTGACTTCCAGGTCAAAGTTCTCGAAGTCGCCAACGGAGGGATGGAAGGCCCGACAAATCGCTGATCGAGTACTGCTACGGGTTGCTGAGTGAGTTAGTTGACCTTCCTGAAATGTCCGCAGGCCTAGCATTGCTTACATGACTACTGTGCAATGCCATAAATGACGTTATCGTTCCGTTTAGTGTCACCAAATTGTGGTTCATTTCGTCTCGGAAAGAGGAGTTTTCTTCTCGGGAAGACGAAACAGAATAGCTTTGCGATCATCGATCAGCCCCTTGATGGATAGACAAGGAGGTGACTATTGGCGACTTACATGCTGTAGAAATGTAGAACCCGATTGAATTGTTCATTGCTGGAACTGAGATGTGACTCAAGCTTCTTCAGCTTCTCGCGTCTCCAGTGAAATGACAATTTGCTCTTCTTCGAGAGGGGCTTCACAACATCCTCTGTTAACGACGCAGACTTCTCGGTCGCGTCATCATTCTTGATCCCGCGCAGCTTCGCGACCAGCTGACTCGCAGCATCGAGCTCCTTCTGAATGTCTCCAGAAACTTCCGCCAGAAGTAGCTCAAGTTGAGGATCGATCGGTCCATCTTTTTTCGCGACTGTATCCAGTAAGTCAATCGACCTACGGCCGTTGCGGACATGTTTGAGCAGCGCCAGTGTCTCGGAGTCGGCATTCTTGACGGAGTCGACATAGGCTTTGATCTCATTGTAGACCTTGGAGCCCAGAGGCAGGACCCCGATACCAAGCCCAGCAGCCTCCATAGAGCTGAATGAGCATGGATTCGGATTCCGTGGTCAAGGTTGTGGACGACGTTACGCTGCTGGTCAAATGACGAGTCGGAAGATCGATCAGACATACGACCGTTACCACAGACAGGAAAGAGGAGGGCGCGGAGCACGTTACAGAAATGCAGGAAGCAATAGGCGACCAATCGTCCAACCACACCGGCAGTGTGCATCCTTACCCAGCGCGTCTACTCGGAGCCCACGTATCCAATCGGATAGCGGCATGTTTGGTCTTCAACCAACAGCCCGTTTTGCATGATGAGCCGGATGGCTGTGCAAGGCATCCTCGTGACACACTCAGGCCCTCCTGGATGTAACATGCTGAAGAATGCCCAACCCATCCTTCAGGAAAGGTAGGTAGTCGCGACTTTTTACGGACGAGATGTCACTTGAAAGCAATTTTCTACACAATTCACTCCTGAGCAACGAATACAACAACAGAATCGACGAACCTGTCGCGAATCTGTTCAGCCAATGATCTGTTCGTTCCCACTTGGCGTGGCTGTCTCGGCGGCTATCATGCAGGCAGCCAGGTCGGGCGGCAAAGTGCAGCAAAAGCCCTTTGAAGGTCCACAGCACATCCCGGACGACTTCATATAGTAATTAAAACATCAAAGTCCTTGATATACTGCTTTGCAATTATTTTGTGTTGTTTCTAGGACAGATTAGCTTGATCCGAGTCACCTGAAGCATTCTGACTTACACCAGCTTTAGCGCACGGTCCGGGTGAGAGCCAGGCCCGGGCCGCTGGATCCACCTGCTGAAAAAGGCTATCAACACACCAGAGCGATTGGAGGGCAGCAGTGCAAAGAAAGGCGAAATGAGGCTCTATTATTTGCTGGAGATAGCGGAGAACCTGAATGAGCCGATAGATTTACCTGAGAGACCCCTTGAAGTGACAATTACCGGTTCAAATCTAGAGTTCGCTCTTCTCATAATCATCCAACCTCTCATACTTCCTCGCCGCCCTCTTTCCTTCATCAGCACGATGCAGCATGTTCAAATACTTCTTGAAATCCGACGAGAGCTCAACTACAGCTCTCAGATGCGCGTCGCTGACAATGATCTTTCCATCTTCATCCTGTTCGGCGTCGTACTCTGCCAGAGCGACGGCAGTTTGAAGAGCTAGAACCACAGAGTTAGCACTAGCCTTAGCACGTATCTCGAATCGTCCATTGTATTTCGAGGAGAGGGTGAAGGTACCGTTGCGAATTTCTCTGCCATTCCATTCAACCTCTCGCATCTCTGCACCACGAATATACGCTTTCGCATCGACGTTCAGCTTGACGAACTGGCCTCTTTCACGGTGCAGTTTGTCGATGAACGTCTTCCAAACCTGCTCACGTTCTTTGTTCGTGAACTCAGGATAGTAAAGTTGAATGTGCACTCGAGAGATGAATGCATCGTCGAAAGATCCGACTCGGTTTGTTGTCAAGAAGAGCATGCCGTCGTAGTTCTCAAGTGCACGAAGGAAGCCTAGCAATAGGTCAGTAAGATGATTCGAAATGGGGTGAGGGGTGTACTCACCAGCGACAAGACTGTTGCGCTGAAGATCAGAGGTACTTCTCCGCTCCATGAAGACATCAGCCTCATCAATCAGCAGCACCGTATCCCAGCTCATCGCCCTCTTAAACATCTTCGTCAAATTTGTCTCGATATCCAAAGGCGTAGTTCCAATGTCACTAGGCGTCAATACCATCAATGGCCTTCTCGAGAAAGCAGCAATACACTCTGTTCCGACGTCAGCTTTATTTCTCACGACACCACGATTTTGCCAGTGCTCACCTGCTGTACAAGTCTTGCCGACGCCGGGCCGGCCGTGAAGCAGAAAGATAAGACCACTGCCTTTGCCCTTCACAAAGTCGGCCGACCACATTGCCCTGGGCACTTCCCTGTCGTGTTGATCTCTGCGACCGAAGCTCTTGGCAAGTGATCGCAGTGTGTGCTTTCGACCAGGATCCATGACCAGTCCATCGATCATCTCCTCCTCAAACTGCGGCTCCGATAAATCTTTGACATGTACCGGTTCTATTCTTCATTAGCCCGCTGCCCGAGTCACCGCAGAGTATGGGTAACACTTACCCCATCGCCTCGTCTTAAACACAAAGACATTGACCTCAATCGGCAGAAGAACATGCATAAGTGCCGGCCCCTCCTTAACGAATCGCTCCAAATACTCCTCATCATGCGGTGGAACAGCATTGAAACTCTCAAATAGCGCCATCTTGACGTCTTGACTTCCCTCGACGGCTTTGTCGCGCTTGCTACCTCGGCAGAAGAGACAGGTCCCGTCGGCGACATTTGGCTTGATGTCGGTCTTGCCCATAATATCAGGCAACCGGCCATATGCATGGTCTTCGAGATAATCTTTGATGTCCACCATCACCAGACCGTCGTGCTTTTCTTGTTAGTATGCAACCAACTGAGTCGAGTCATGGTCTCAAATCTCACCTCTCTGTGGGGAAACGTCCTGCTAGGGCCCTTGAAGTGCCTAGCCTGCTTCTTGAGCAAGTCGATATACATCTTCCCGTACTCGATCTTCTCCTGCACCTCCTTCGGAAGGTTCTGCGTATTCTCTGGTTTGAACTGGTCGACATCGAGGAAGTATACCTCTCCAGGTCTCGATTCGCCGTCAAACTTGTCAAAGTCAACGGAGCTGAGGCTTCTTCCGAGGTATTTCCCGTCGTAATGAACATTCCAGTTCGAGACCGCCCATGACTGTGGAGGGTCCACGAAGCTTCCATTGGCGATGCTGTGAATGACTCTTGCAGCCCATTCGCCCTCTCCTCGCCACTGGAAGAAGATGGTCCTGCCAGGCTTGAAGCCAACCCAGGCATACTCCCAGCTATAGCAGCCTCTCCTGTTCCTCTCCTGCTCTTCTCTGACCTGTGGCATGATGGTGTCATCGAGGAATTCCATCAGCAGATCAAGATGCTCGACCACAGGCTTCTCCATCGGGCACAAGTCATCCTGATCCTTTGCACTCGCTGCGTCCTTGAAAGCGATAAGCTCATCGTAATGATGAACCAGAACAGGATACGGCCAATTGATGACCACAGGATCCGAAGTCAAACTTTGCGAAGGGTAGTACTTAACTACCGATTGTAGAGCATTGATGATGGCAGAGGAATGGATCTTAATGTGATACTTTGGCTTCGACAACGGCGCGATGAAATGCAACCCTTCGGAGCCTTTCTTCTTCCCGGTCTGAGACTCCTTGAACTTTGTGTCGTAAGCGGTAACGACCTCAAAGACAGGTTCGTCAGTGGTGGTCGCCGCAGAGGGCTCTTCGACGATAGCGTGGAAGCTGGTGGTCTCGCGAGTTGCCAGGACGTCGCCGTAGTCGCGGTCGCGATACTCGACCGAGTACTTCACGCGCGGTGGTCTGTGTGCTTCACTGACATCGTCCTCGACATCTTCTTTGCCGTTCTCGGAGTTTGCCTCGTCGCCAGCGGCGGGGATTCCAGGAAGTGGCAGATCAAGGCCGGAACTCGCCTCGAGTGTAAGTGTTGGCGACGGCAGCGACATTTTGCCCGAGCATAACACGACTAGCACTGAATCTAAGAGGGAAAGCGAAGCAGACGTAGAGAGCGATGAAAAGAGTCGCAGATAAGACCCCGACACCTCAACGAAAATGAGGCTCCGAGAAACCACGCCGCGAACACCCATGTCCGCCACAAAAAGCAGGCTGGGAAATAGATACATCCTAGACCACTCCAATAGCTGCATTAGTCGCCTGCGCGCGAAGTTGCTGCAGCTTACTCCGCGCTATTCGCGGATCTGACCATTCATCGTCGAATCCTGCGACAAGGGCCTCCTCTCAGCCGCATGGAGAGGGGTTTGACCAGGATGAGGCGAAATAGGCCGACATCTCGGGACTCGAGAAAAGGTACAATTGTTGGATGCCTAAATGGCGATGCAGAGATCCCAGCTTCGAGGATTCTGCCTGACCCTGGTTGATCGACTCGGTGCGCTGTACCAACAGCTGAACATCTCCTCGTCGAATAAGTGGCATCGGTGCCGCGATCCGGACCTATGTCAGCTGCGATCATTTTGAAGCTCCTATCCTTGATCTCGTTGAGTAGGACCCTGCTTCTGGCCGACCAAGACACCTGAGGACCTGCATTTCTACATTGTCTCAAGGATCAGGCTCCGGCCTCACACCCTCTTGCCATCATCTTCCTCCCAGCTACCGGGACGTACTTGCCTCTTTTCCGCATCGATCGCTTTCTGCATGTGTTCTAATCTTCAACAATCACATGTCCCGCCTACAACGAACCCTCTCTCTCAATTGCCAGCATCACGTCATTCACTTCCATTCGTCGCCCCCAATCCAGCCTTCTCCATGACGTCCAAAACAAAGGAGCGCAAGGACGTACAGAAGGTGGTCGTGATGTACGGCCTTGAAGCGCCAGATAGAATACCTGAAGACAGCTCTGCCCAGGCTCTGGCCCAGGTTGTCCACCATGATGCTGTTCGCGACGCGCCGACTGTTTTGTCTCCTTGGAGACGGTTCTTTGAACCGCCTGAACGACCTGAGCCGTAAGTAGCATACATGACTTTCAAGTACACATAGATCCCAGTACTATGCTGATAATATCCCAGCGATGCCTTGACAAAAGCCATCGCGATTGAAGCCGAAAAACTGCGCTCCAATTGGGTCAAGCTATACAAAACCGGCTCCAAGGATGATCGCCTCGACTTGGAATCCTTCAACCCAACCTTTGAAAGCACGGTCGACCTTATAAATAGCGTTTCTGGAAGCCTGCAGACCAAGCGCAGCGCAACAGCAGCGGGAAAGATCACCAATGGCTTCCATTCCTTCTGCGACAAACTCGACTCCCACGCAGCTTTCCTCAAATTGCTACCCGAGGGCAACGAATATGTGTCATTATTCACGGGAAGTCTGAGCGCCATAGTGAAGGTACGAAATACCCAACTCATGACCTGACCACATAATGACACAGTGCACAGGCCAGTGTGAACCACAAACAAGTCGCAGAAGAACTCTCCGAAGCCCTCCATGAGATCAGCGAAGACATCGCCGAAACCCGGGTCGACCTCTCCCTCTTCCACACCCCAGAACTCCTCACGAAAGTCGCAGATCTCTACTCACACATCTTCATCTTTCTTTCAAGTTACATGGACCACCTAATGCGCAAACGCACAACCCGATTCATCGAGTCCTTCAACGAGAACGCGTCCCGCAAGTTCAAAGACGATATTAAACGGATCAAGGATAGGTTTGCAAGAATTAAGAATATGGTGCAGCAGAAGCATATTGCGCTGGCCAGAGATACGAACTTTATTGCGGGCAAAACGCAAGACAGTGTTGAGCAGATGGCTGCTGATTTGAGGGTTGGACAGGAGGGGAATCAGAGACATCAAGCTGAACTTACAGACTTTGCGACGAGGATTCGTGAGGAGTTGATCTTTGCGAATAGGGAGAGAAGAGCTTTGGATGGGCGTATTGTTGACCTTGGCTTCGGCATGATGAAGTTGCTTGAGACTTCTGCTGCTAAGCATCAAGCTCTTGAGAACAAGGTGCAAATGCTCGAAGCCCAAAGTCTTAGCGGTAAGTCATCGTCATCACAGTGGTCCATGATCCAACGCAAACCTAACGTGTCCCAGCTCCAGGTCTTCTCCCGAATAGTATCACATCCTTCCGTCGACACACCCGAACACCCTCCCCATCAGGCAGCTTCGCCTCATGCGAATACCTCGCCGAAGACGTCGCCCTCAGCTCAGCGCCATTAGAGGACTACTTCCACCGCGACCGAGTCCGGATCATCGAAGATATTGGTCCAGCCACAGCTCCCCCAGAAGTAATCCGGCGACTCGTAGACTGGACAATCGGAGCGACTTCGAAGTTGTTGTGGGTTGATGGGCCATCTATCATGGCTGACGATGAGGACAATCCGGTCACGATGCTGGCTGCTACTTTTGTTGAGTTTGTGGCGCAGTCTAAACTTCCAGTCATGTCATACTTTTGCGAACAACGAAGAAAGGAAGCTTTACGTTCGGGTAATACTGCCGAGTCGCAGGGTCTCATGGCCTTGATCTCCGCTCTCATCCGCCAAACAATCGAGTTGCTACCACCAGCATTTGACGCCGATGTTGAGCTCTCGACAAAACGCATGTCTCGAATCGACGGATGCATATCCTCCTGGTCAGATGCTATATCGCTACTGCGCGATCTGATGACGTTATTACCACAGGCCGACAAGGTCTTTTGCGTCATTGATGGGATGAATTGGCTTGACGACGATGCTACAGAGGCACAAATCAAGCAGCTCGTAGCAATCTTGCAAGGGTCTAAGTTCAGAATCCTTATTACAACGGTGGGAAGAGTGGCTTCTCTTCTTGATGCAATACCGGAGCATGAGACTATCACGGTGGACTCCTTCGATGGTAGTGACGAGTCGGTGTCTCTCAGTTCACTGCTCTCTGGATAGCCTGAACGTGGATGGCATCATCTTGTATTGACCTGCTGAAGTAATCCTTCGCCGATGAGCCATGTCCAAGCCATTAATAGGATCCTCTGTCCAAAGTCTAAGAGCACTTGGCCGGGCTGGGTACGTTGAGGCAGCTCTTGGGCTTCTTACCACCGGTAACATCAACTCCCTTCCACTCCCAGCCCGAACAAGCACCCTTCGCACAAAGAATATAAACATTCGCTCCCTTCTCAAGCACATTACCCTTGACGCCGTTCAACTTCACATTCGTAATCGGCACACCACCACTCGGCTTGCCCGTCGGGCCCCCATTCTCATAATCCTGCTGAATGACCACACCCTGCTTGACAATATCCTTGAGTGTAATGTTCTCATACAAAATATTATCAACACGTCCAGAAGCGTCGGCGATGGTCTTGATACGAACGCCGTTATCAGATTTGGAGATGATGGAGTTTGTGATGCGCACGTTGAGAACGTCGTTGTTGGAGCGGTTGCCGACGCTGCCGATGGAAAGACCGTGGCCGCCGGAGCAGTCACCGCCAGTGAAGGTGATGTTCTTGCCGGAGTTGATGGCAATGCAGTCGTCTTGGTTGCGGACGATGGCGCCGGAGATGTAGATGTTCTCGGCGTTGCCGATGTTGAAGCCGTCGGTGTTGTGGCCGCCTTGGGTGTCGCCGGCTTGGGAGTCGAGGGTCACGTCGATGCTACGATTGTCAGTCCTCACGTTTTTCTGAAACGAGGGCGTGAGGGTGTGAGGTTGGGAGTTGGGACTTACATGTCGAGGTTCTTGACGGTGTTGATGCTGAAGCCGTGCACGGGCTGATTCTTGACATTCAAGCCCTTGATGGCCGAGTTGTTCAGGTTCTTCGCGCTGAAAAGCCTAATCACTGTTGTTAGCCATTTCTCATCGAAGTAGTAGCATGTAGAGACTTACTTGGGCTTGGTCTTGCCACCATTTCCACCCTTGCCATCCCACCAACGCTTTCCATCGCAGTCGATGGTATGTCCGGCAGTACCCTCAACGCGAACATTCTCTCCAGACACAGAAATCAGGGGTCCTTCCCATTCCTTATATCCGAAAGTCGTCTTGCCCTTGAAGATGAGCTACACAAAGTCAATATAACACACTACTCAGTCAGAGGTTCATGTGATACGCACGTTGCAACCCTTCTTCAAGCCAGTCAAGTCAAGAGTCTGACCAGCTGGTACGGCGATGTTATCAAGGGTGAGCTTGTCGCAGGTCTTCTTTCCCTTGAGGACTTCGTCGAGGGTGGTGAACTTGCAGCTCACGGCGCGGGCCTCAATGCCGACTTGCTCAGAAGCTGGCGCGGCGACAACAGAAGAAGCGAAAGCTCCAAGAAGGAGCAGAGCGTTTGGCAACATAATTGCGTGTTGATTCAATCGAAAAGATTGTGTGAAGTAGTGTTGTGAATAGTAAAGCCTTCAAGGCGAGAAAAAGTAAAGACTGACAGAAATGAATGAATGGACGACCAAGAAAAGAAGGATAGGCCTACAGAACCACGATCCAGCTATTTCGCAGGATCGAGAGCCGTTTTGTATGTTTTCCATCCCAATCGCACGGTTCATCTAGTGGATGCTGCAAAACCCACAGTTCTTCATCATCATAAGCAGCCCACTTACACGCCCCAAGTATATTGCGAATACCCTCACAATCCCAGGATACCGGAACGAACGGCTCCAACACCAAGAAATCTGACACCTGACACAAGAAAACCCACCTTTTCACCTACATTACGATTCGCGCGGTACGAGTGCCGAGAGGTTTAGTCCGCTTCTAGACTTATCGTGACAAGGTTGACCCTGGTCGCTCGGGCGGGGCCGAGGACTTGAAACGTGGAATTTGAGGAATGGGTGAGGAATGGATCTTGGGTTCGTTTTCGGTAATCTGGAACGGAGGGAAACGAAAGGATCGACTGCGGATCCCGGATGACATGTTCTGACTTGTGGTTCGAGACGGACAGCCTCGGAACATCCCTATTTAGTCGGTATCGTGTCACTAACACGGATGTCCATATCTCCGTCGCATATGATTGCATTATCGTCACTCCCTATGTATAATTAATGCCTTCATCTCTCATGCCCTAAAATCAGTCCAACAGCTTCGTCTGAATATACTCAAAGTCCGCCGGATTAATAATAACCTTCCCCGTGCCAGTTGTATAAATCCCAAAATGCGTTCCCACAAAGTTCTGCCACCCCTCAAGATACCTTTGCAGATTCTCATTGCTCACGCTGTCAATCCACTTCACCTCCTTGCACCCCACGGCGTAGCCCAGCTTGTACTCATCACTGCGCGCTTCGATGAATAACTTGACTGGTTTCCCCGCTGCGACGTCTTCGTCTTCGACCCATGTGGTTGTCAGGTTGGCGTATTCTCCGGCATGGGTGTGCACGACGATGGCGCGTTCACCGGACTCTGGAGAGCGGGAGACGGCGACTTCATTGTGGTAGTGGATGTTGAGGTAGATCGTCGCACCAGCCTCCTGCCTCTGGTCCAATGGCTCAAAAGCAGAAAGCTCAGTACTAAACGTAACATTCAAGTCCTTCTGCTTCCTGAACACCGCAGCAGCAGTCTCCCGATTGCTCAAATCATGCACGGTACCATGCAATCTCATCTTTCCAGGCACAGACTCAAAGTCGCGAAACTCCTTGTACGGCGTGCGAGCAGTATAATACTCCTTGTCAACGAACCCGCCTTCGAAGTCATCGCGCCACTTCTTCGGACGTTCAAGGTCGTAGAGAAGATCGGGGTCGTGCTCCACGACGGGCTCGTTGTTATTCATGATCGGCCAGCCGTCTTCCCATGTTACCGGGGCGAGGAATGTTTCGCGGCCGAGTTGAGCTTCGCCGGTTGCGTTGCGAGGGTTCTGAGGACGAGTGGCGAGGAAGACTGCCCACCATCTGCCGTCGGCGCCTTGAGCAATGTCGGCGTGGCCGGTTGAGAGGACAGGGCGGGAGAGGTCTTCGCCGTTCCAGAGGAGAGGGTTGTTGGGGTTCTCTTCCCATGGTCCATCGAGACTGTCGGCACGGTAGCTGTTGGCCGAGTGTAGCTCAGCGGTACCACTGTCGGCAGTGATCATGTGGTATGTGCCGTTGATCTTGTAGAGATGACTCGCCTCAGTGAGTAATGTGCTGACGGTAACGGTAGTCTCATGCAACAACTTCGTATCGGAGATGGCATCACCAGTCTCGATATCAATCTCTGTAAGCCAATTCGCGAACACCCCGATGTGGTCAATGTAATCATCGTTATAAGTTGATGTAACATATACGCGCCCGTCGTCGTCGAAGAAGAGGTCGGGATCGATGCCCCATTGGTCGATGTAGATGGGGTCGCTCCACGAGTCCTCGTCCCAGATGTTGTCCGTTTTGACGTACATGGAGCGAGGGAAGCCCGTCACCTCATCTGGTGGACTGATGGCGTAGAAGATTGTGCCAATCAGGTAGAAGGTGCCGTTGTTGTAGCGAAGGGTCGGGGCGAAGTTGCCGCCGCTGGGAGCTGTGCCACGGAGATTGAGCTGCGAGGCTCTCGAGTGTGCGTGGCCAATTACCTCCCACTCGACACTGATTCACCATGATTAGTTGCTGGTCGAATCGAAGGGACATCTGAAAAGGCGGTTGAAGAAGGAGCTAATCACTTACAGGTCCTTGGAGTGGTAGATGGGCACACCCGGGAAGAACTCGAAAGAGCTGGTGACGACAAAGAAGTCGTCGTCCACAGCGACAATGCTCGGATCCGGATTGAAGCCGGGAATGATGGGGTTGATCAGGCCTGTTACAAGGCTGGACAGCATGGACAGCGCCACGGCCGAAGCCATTGGCAGTGACGAAGGTCGCATCGTGGTCGAGAGCAATTGGCACTCTAATGATGTTTCGCGTCACACGCGGCAAATTGAACCCAGTGACGAAGTCTCCGCTGATCATCAACAGACAAGCAGCACCCGATGAGCGAACGCCATCTTTATAGGCACAACCAACCCATCGCCCAGGCCCTCGTTACCGGATCGCGTACCAAACGATGTCATCTCAACCCGCGCCTGGTCCAAATCAAGGTACAGAGAAAGGCCCAGGCTGGATAAATACACAAAGCGGCATCTCTAGCCTCGTCTAACCACTGCCGTCTCCAAAGCCTAGCACCGCCATGCCAACCACGATTAAGCGGACAAATTGGACTTCAAGTCCTCGTGGAGACACCATGGCATTGGCGTCTTAGCTTCTCCAGAGAAACAAGCTTGAGCTAGCAATTTACCCCGCGATGAGGATCAGCGGTGGGTTCTGGTTGAGCTGATGCTTGGCGGCGAGGTAAGTAGGCAAGCGAAGGTGCAATTGCAGGGGAGGAAACGGAATGCCGGTAGAAGATCCGGGTCGATGACGACGATACCAAGGGCTTTTTGGTGTAAAGAGTGCCAGGGATGCCGATGAAGCTTAAATTTACCCGTTCGCTCGGCTGTTGGGAGAGTTGGAGTCCTGCAGGCTGGGCAGTCTTGGAGAAGCTCCCCCGCATGATGCAACGGCATGGTGTGCTGACCCCGGTCGGTGGTCATTGATCCCAGGTAGTATTTACGTGAGACGGCTCAAGGTTGGCGACGAACTGCACGAGAAGACGGAGATGATGAGCGTAAGCCGTGATGATGAGGGGTTGATGGTTTGAGTGTCCCATCAGGCAAGGGCGACGGAGGAATTGAAGTTGCAGAGGATGAAAGGCAAACTCTGACCAGCCCACGCCAAACCAGACCACATCACAACAGTCACGTTTCAGCAGTCACTCTACAAGATCATTTGAAAGAGTCGAAATCGCGTACTCAAATTGTTCAATGTGTCTTCCAATGTTCATGTCCAAACCCGACAAGATCAAACCCCTTGTTCAGAACTTCCAATGCCAGCCGACGATCACATCATCTGCTATCTCCACACCATCACCGCGTAGATCGAATTGTCATCCCCCACTGCCGCCTTCATCGCGAAGATGGCTTCTCACGTAAGCCAGAGGAGAAGTTGGCCGTCACCCAGATCGATGGAACCCCGTCCCACGTCCCGCGTCGAGCATCGCCTGGCGGAACTGCTCCCAGTGCACCTCGTGCGCACCAGTCTCGCCTTCTGCGGTGAAGACGATAGGCGTCATCTCGAGGGTCTTCTTCGAGACAGGGACCACTCGATTGCCCCTCGCGACCTTCTTCGCCGTCGCTCTCGTCGGCCGGCAGATTTATCCCGTCACAGCATCCCTCATTCCTCCCGCAAAGACAGACTACCCAGGCCGTGACTGGCCAGCTCCAGGTCGGTGGCCAAGTCCAGGACGGGGTAAAGAGAGTCCTATCCCTCTTTGCGCCCCCGCCTGAACTTGAGGATGGCCCTCATCCTCCGGGTCCGCTCGTTGCCGGCGGGAATCTCGTCGCCAAACTCAGCCAAGGCCTCCCTGGCCTCCTTGGCCCGCCTCTTGTTGCGAAGTCGGAGGCGCTTCTTGCTCTCCTCCGACCGCTCCACCTGTCCCCAGGCAAGGTCCCAGTTACATCCGACGTAGATGTCTTCTGGGGGATCGTTCCAGTCTGGGATGTACTTGCTGGACATCTTCTGAAAGCTATTCGGTCAGTCACTACCACCCAATGGGGATCTCTGGGAGAGAATACCTACCGAGGGAATCGGTGGGTGGTGAGTTTGGGCTCTGGAGAGGACTCGTGATTTGATGTCCTTGCGAGTCTCCAGTAACAGCAAGAGTATAGCTGCGTGTGTGTTCGTGGATGTAGTGAAGAGGTGGAAGTGTGTGTGATGTATGTGGTTCTGAGCGAGGTTTATATGTGAATCCAAGCAACGAAAGAAGCTAAGAAGAAGAGAGAAAGAAGAGAAGAGATCACAGTTCACCGAACAAAGGCAGAAACACTCTTCACCACAACACGCTAGGCAGCTGCGGGCTGCAAACGCATTCACTCACATATCAACAGCTGCTCGCCGGCTGCTAGGACCTAGGCGAGCAGGGCACGGGACTCCCAGCCACCGCGTTTGCATTGCAGTGAATGAGAAACGCGTCATTGTATCAACACGGGATGTCACAGTGTGGGTGGTGAATGCAAACCGTGCTTGTCGGTCGTTGCAGGTGAAGCTGATGCCGTTGGAGCAGCTCGAATCGCGTGTTTGAGGACATGCATGTGAATGAATGGGCGAGGTGAGGTTAGGCAGGAGTCACTCGATTATATTCACTAAAGTCAGCGACATATGTCAACTATGATATGATACCATTCATGCTTGATATTCTGTCGGTAAGTACAAGTGAATGTGGCTCGTTGAAGCAGCTTGGCTGGCACCGGTAGGTGGAGGATATGGGGTGTGGTGCCTGGCAGTGAATGGAACACGGCGAGGTCAACCAGCACTCACTCAATCCCATTCACCAGAAACAACGGCATAGTGTCAAAGAACAAAGTCCATTATCCATGCAAACAAACTGGTATCATATCGCGAATCATACATCTCCCCTCGTTGTGTGGTCATGCCTCCTGACCTTGCCACGTGCAGACCAACCTCCTCATTGCAACACTGCGCCCATTGTCATCCGATCCATCAACACAACCAACCACCACACAATCTCATCCTCTCACCTCAAGTCGCCTCAGAACTCCCGACTCTCTCCAATCTCACAAACATCAAAAACACCAACCTCCCCATACCCCCTCCTCCTCAACGCCTCCTTCAACAGCACAGGCGGCTCAAGAACCTCCTCCATCGTCAGCGCCCACGTACCCCAATGAATCCCCATCGCCCTCTTGCACCTCGTATCCTTGAAGATCTCCACCGCATCCGCCGGGTTCGCGTGCATACTGCTGAACGTCTTGCGGGGCTGGTACGCGCCGATCGGGATCAGGCCGAGATCGAAGGGGCCGCGGAGGGCGCCGATTTGCTTGAATTGAGGGCAGCGGGGGAGGGATTCGTACTCGGGGCCGTATTCGTCTGCGTCCGCGGGTAAAGAGTGTGGGATGGCGCGGTAGCCGGTGTCGCCGCCGAACCAGACGTTCTTGTCTCCTGACTTGACACCCCACGAGCACCAGAGCGTAGTATCCGTGTCAAGCAGTCCACGGGCAGACGTATGCTGACAAGGCAGACACGAAAACTGCGCCGAGAGCTTCTCCTCCTTCCCATCCTCACCCTCCTTGCCGGTCTTCTTGGTGATGGACAACTCCGCATCATGCCACCAATCCAACTCCGTGACATTTTGCAGCCCAGCCTTTCGGAACCACTTCTCCAATCCCAACCCAACAAAGAACTGCGCACCAGGGTGATGCTTCTGCACCTCCAGAACCGATCCATGACTCAAGTGATCATAATGACTATGTGAGATAGCAACGGCGTCAACGGCAGGGATATCGGCAATGTCACACGGTCGAGGAGTGAAGCGCTTGGGACCCATGAAGCTGAATGGTGAGCATCTGTCCTCGAAGACGGGGTCGAAGAGCACGCGAAGACCGGAGGGGAATTCTACGTAGTAACATGCGTGGCCGAGCCAGGTTGCACGGAGAGCTGTGGGCTTTGTGTTGGGAGGGAGGAATTTGGGTTCTGTGACGTTGACAGTCGGAGGCGAGGTGTCTGGGAATTTGAGTTGGCCAGTTATGAGCGGCCTGGGAATGTCAGCCGAGTCCTCACCGCATATCTCAGTGCAGGTATGCCTTCAGGTATGGTGTGCCTTGCAGTAGGGGCACGTCATAGAGTACAGGACGCAAGACTCACCAAGCAATGTCCCTTAATCCATTGGGCGGACCACCCCACGAAGGATACGGATTCTTGAACTTGGTCGGCACGCCATTCGAGAATTTCGCATGATGAGGCACTGTCGCAGCGTCCTCGGGTGCATTCTTGAGGCTGGGCGACTTGGTGACGAAGGAGTGGTAGTTGGCCGAGCTGTAGGACGAGGACCGCGCGAGGGTCTCGGTTGTGGAGATGCGCTCCTGAGAGGCGAGGGTCGTCATGGCGAACGGGCGTAGTCGAGATCTTTGCGATGAGTGTAGAGTGTGTGTCGTCAAGAGTAGTCGTAGTCGTTCACGGTGATCAGATACGAAGTCGCAGGCAAGGGAGCAACCGAATGTCGCAAAGTCACAATGAACTAAACAAGACCAAAGCTCCAAGCTCCAGAAACGAGGGACCAAAGCCACTTATACATTCTCCCCGTTACCTAGCACCAACAGGCAAACCCACCATCCTTCGAGACCCTCTGACCCAGCTCGGTGTTAGAGCACGCGAATCACCGCCGCCAATGCCACGATGAAAGCGGATCCCGCTCAAGGGAGACAACCGAAAAGCCATTGCGGCAGCTAAATCACGACCAGTGGACCGCTAGAGCAAGCCCCCGTCAGGACAAAGTGGTGAGTGGTGACGCATTCGGACCCTGGCAGAGTCCGACCCGAGTGCGATGGAGATGGTGGGCTGCGTGCCTCCAGGGGTACCACAATTGTATGTGCTCTATTGCATGTGGCAGACATTGAAATGGCGGACTTTGGGTGGCATTGCTGGCGACATGTGTGCTGCAAGGCTGTTGGATGGAGTGCGAGTAGGACTTGGAGTCTTCGTGGCGTGTTCCAGACGCATGTCGAGGAGAGGCACTGCACTGTCAACGCCCTGTAAAGACCCCTAAAGAATGCACCGCACTTCCACCATTCTAATCACAGTCAGGCACCCTCGCTCTCGCATTCATCTCCAGTTGACCATCAGTCTTTTTCAATCCCGCAGACATCCGTCGTCATGACATGCCCGTCAATGACAAGTCGTCGCGCTGACAGCGACTATACGATATATTTCGCTCCTAGGAAAACAAGTGCTGACAAGATCTCCCGACCGACATGCCATGCGTTGCAGGGGTCCAGAACGGGATTGCGCCCAGAGTGGACCTTCAGCGGAGAGGAGTTAGGACTCGGACCGCCTTATCGCCGCATATCACCGCATCAGCACCCGTCAACCGCGACAAGCAACGCGTCCAGCTTGAAAATGGGAGGCTCTGGAATATCAGAAAGCCACAGTAAATGTCTTCGTTTCAAGCAATGCGCGATGCACTCCTCGTCATTCGGCGGACTTCATGACGCGTCTTGATATGTACAGCTGGCGTGGGATTGCCAGTGCTCGGGTTCCTGTCAAGCCCTTGTCAACCACCGTCCAACACCGTCGGGTTTCGCATTCATCTTGACACAAATCTCGAAAATCACACGGCGATGCCTTGACCATTGCCCCAAATAAGAAGAAGGTTCCATTTCTGGCCTCATTCCTCGTAGGGCTGTCAAATGGTGCCTGCGAATGACGACACGACTTTCGCATTCGCTTTCGTTGTGCCGGCATCCACCCAAATATTGGAATCCCACCCTGCAACAACTCGAACCGGTTACAGGTCGGTCGAGGTGCGCAACAGACATGAAGAATTCCAAGCCTACAATAGTTATTTACCAGGGAAGAAGCTACTGAATCAATGCGTTTTATTATTCCCATATTTGAAGTTGATTCGCTTATCAACAGAGGCGCTTGATTGTGCCTATGGACAGTACATTGTACTACCTTTCTGACACGGTTTCCCCACCAAACTTGATGCTGACCCGAAGATACCTTAAGAGAGATGACTTCAATTTCTCTACTAGCGGTATATCCTCATTCATATTTATGCGAGATGTGCTCTTGAGTCTGATAACATGCACCAGAAGCTGCTGTACTATAGTTGAAGAGACTATGTACTTTGTAAAGCTTGCCGTCACCACGCTCGCTCCATCCCTCGCTGCCTACGCACTGTTGACTGGTGACGACCCACTTTCACAGCTTCTGCGAGGCTATGAAGTTACGCCTAGATAGTGACGCAGATGTGCCTAGAGATCGTGTTGCTATTCACTTGCCGAATAGTCCATCAGTCGTGTAGGGTTATGTTTATTATAGCGCATCAATGATGGGCCTTTCGCAGCTGCATACCAATGGTGATCCTGACCCTCGATCTTCAAGGTGTGGTCGCGGCTGCTAGCAACATAACGCGTTTCGGAGCCACTGGCAGCTGCGTCTCCAGCCACAGCTAATGCACTACCTTAGCCATCCTTAAGTTAGCTTAGTCTCGCCGTACTCGTCCTGAATCGTGGATGAGATCCGTCACGTGCAACTGAACTGCAACTATTAATGCGTCTTCCTTGCGCCGGAGTCATCTGTTTCCCATTGCGCGACACATGTAATCAGATGCTGCCGCCATGGCATCTGCAAGGCATACCATGCGTGACGGCCACACCCAAACCCTATCCCATAAGGCGCGGAAGGTACACAGCAAGTCACGTAACGGTTGTGCTGCGTGCAAGCTTCGCAAGATAAAAGGTTGGTCTGAACGTACCATGATTCTCAAGTGTTAATCCGGTAGTGGGGATTTTTGCAACTACGGCTGATTACGTACCTTACTTTGGATGTAGTGCGACGAGAGACGCCCCTCCTGCACAAACTGTATAAGATTCGAGCTGGGATGCGAATTCGAGAGGACGCCATCCGCCGTGACACGACCCATTGTGCCCACTAATAGCCGTCCCTTCGATGCGTCGATTCACAAAGGCCGCCGTGGAAAGGGCCGGCCTCGAAAAGACTGGACAGCGGTGATTCGCTCAGTCACGTCGCCCACTCTCGATGATGGCGTGGATAGTACCCGAGAGGATGTCCCAGATCGGCATGCCGAACCTCTGCCAACTTCCCCGCCTCAGACATCGCATCAAAACCATGTGCCCGACATCAACGTTCATCAGGCAGAGCTCTTATTGCATTTCGTCTCTTGCACAGGTACAAAGTTAGCAGGGCCTTCTTTCGCCAAATCGAGCCATGTCGACGACCCCGTGAATCGCTTTTGGTCGGCTACCGTCCCGAAGGTTGGGGTCACCCATCCATACATCTTGCACTTTGTTCTCGCTCTGGCCGCTCGTCACCTGATCAAACTTGGAGATCAAAATAATACGCGGACTCGGCAGCTTGCAACACTCGCCGAGGAGTATGTCGTCAGAGGTCTGAGCGAAATGATGAGGTCTCTAGCCAACCTAGACGACGACAATGCCCGTCCTTTATATATAGCATCCATCCTGGTATGTTACTGCTCCTTCGCTGCTGGACCGAAGGATCGGAAGGATCTACTGGCCTTCTCATTTGACGACGAATTGACCACGAGCGGCATGCCAGTCATACGCGGGCTACATCTCATCACTGAGAAAGTATCGCCTAGCAAGCTCATGACCGGACTCCTGGAACCTCTTGGTAAGGCCAAATAATGATTGCGAGCAGGACACGTTGCGGGTGATACCTCTATGCGCGGAGCAGGACTTCCCTCGTTTAGACTGGATCGAACCTCTTCAGAGTCTAAGGCGCTTAAACGAGGAGTGCGAAGCTGTGAATGATGAAGGCAGTGTCCGACTCTCGTCTCTGATGCTTTTGGAAGCCATCTTCGAATGTATATATGGCAAGGAAGATGGATCTGTCGGCGTCACCCGCGAGAATAGGTTTGTCTTTCAATGGCTCTATCATCTCAACGACGACTTTGTCGCCTTGCTTCGATAGAAGATTCTCGTTGCTTTGCTGATACTAGCTCATTGGGCTTTGCTCCTCAAAACAATGACCTGGAGCTGGTACATTAAGGGTTGGTCGGAACATATTGTCTATGGTATACAGAGCTTTCTTGGTATCAAAGCCGAGGAACAACTTGAATGGGCAATAGATATGATGCAGGATCCAGATCGCTGGCCAGTCCAGAGGACTAAAGGAATGACATTTCTTTCAATGGCTTGATTTCTTTCAATCTTTTTCACTTCTTTCTAACAACCGTTTTGTTATACTTCATAGAAGCATCATCAAGTCCAGAAGAGTAGCTACATACTGGAAAAGTGCTACAGTCTATTTTGGCAACTCCATCCAATCCGCAGTTGTTGCGACCACAGTCCCCCTACTACCACGTAAAGCCTTGTTTGTAGTTTGTATGACAACTCGTTTGTAGGTCGTCATGCAGGGCTGCCCGTTATCCCGAACTTCGAGGACGATATGGTACTCAAGGCCCTTGGCTATTGCCTGGCCGCTGATGGGCTCTTGAGTGGACACTTCGGGGCCCGGAATTTGCACTTCAACCTGATCCCCACGACCTTTCAAGTCGACCGTAACGATGTCAAGGTCTGGATGAAGACTAACAGGCCATCCTTGTACAGCGGTTGGTTCTTTGTACTGGAACCAGTTAAAGGTGATGTCTTGTCCGTCTGGGTCGTAACTTCTGGAAGCATCGAGGAAAAGCTTCTCGCCAGCCTCTACCTCTATCAGGACAGGCTCGGGACCACTGGTGCTGTCGTTGACAAAGACAACAGGTGCATGGTTGGTCTTTGAAGGATCATCAGTGAGCGTCCACTGCATACGCGCTGCAAAGTCGGCCTGGAAGGCACGTCGCCAGCGCCAAATGGTGGCGAAATTGCTGGTATAAGTCTGCCCATCCATGCCTACCACTTTATCGACGGCATCGACAAAATGATTGCCTGTCATAGACGGGTCAGAGTAGCTATATCGGCCGCCCCAGCTGCCCCAGTGAGGATGCTCCGGAGACCCCAGGCCGTTTTGGATGAGATAGAGGAATGTCGGGGTGTCACCTTCGACAAGGAACTTGAAGTCAGGGTACTTGGCACCCAGTGGCCCGATCTGGATATTCTCCTTTATCCACTCCTTTGTAAATTGGCTAGGGTCTGCACCGCCGACGTCGGTCGGACCCGAGATGCCTGTCCACGCTGCGACATTATACTGGCACCAGCCATGGATGGAGCAGATATAGAAGATATCCGGATATGTGACTCTAATCCAGGCACCGGTATCGTCCTGGTCAGAGATGGCATACACTCTGATCTTGGATCTAAATTGAGTAAATGCCGAAGCATTTCTGGTCTTCTCAACGTGTGCGAGAGCCTGGGCAAGAGGATTGGCGCCGCCCCAGAGAAGAACCCAAAGTGGCTCCTCTGACTCATCAACACGAGTAATGATGAGCTGTGAGCCGCTACTCAGTAGAGTGAAAGGCTCGAGGGCGATTTTCCCGTACACCGAGGGGCCGACCTTGATCATATCCCGAAGGCTTTGTGCGCTCGGGTACTGGTTGTCGGGATGAGCATGGGCGTTGAGATTGTCAACGACCACGCCATAGCCATCGACGATGCTCTCAATCTCTTCAGGAGCTACACGGGACCTCATGTGCGTGGATGTACAGGCCACAAGGCCGCGCGTGTCAAACTCGTTGCTGTAGAGTAGGTAGCGCACAAGTGATTGCGAATCGTCGGGTTCGTTCGTTACGTCAGTCAAGATCAAGACTCTGGGCTTGTCTTTACAGGCCCGCAGCCGTTCTTGGAACACCATGATGGAAAAACCGTGTTGTGTGTTCGATTGGCGTGCAACTTTGTTGTACTCGATTGACGTGCGTGGAGGACAAGCAACCGGACTTCCTGAACAACTTTAAACATGTACTACGTACCTAATATGCTTGTGCAATGAAGCTCCTATAGGTGCGTAAAACTGCCTTTTCGAGCAGCCCGGTATTTCGCTCATTAACTTCCCCGATTTTATGCTTTGGCTGCGTATGGATCGTTGGACGAAGCTAACCGTCGGACGAAGCTAACGGGGCCCTTCACTATAATATCCAATTAGGTAATTATTAACTTGAGCAGCTGATTTTTGTCTTAGTGGAAGCCATGAGAGTAAAACCACGAGAGTCGTGCTGTAACATTACTACGTATGAGAGCTTGCGAATGGCTGGGTCGGGTCGGGGGGTGTTAACAAATCAATGATCTACCACGCTCGAGCTAGTACAGCCCGTGCGTAAACTAACCTAGTTGTGTGTGCAGAGCCACTTGAGGATCTGTCCAATGGGCGATTTTTCGTTCCCTGAGCATCCACCTTCTATAATGCGCGTGAGCCTACGGACTAACGGGTTTATAGCTGGCCTTACCTCTACGGCTAGCTATACACTGACGGAGTAACCGAGATGAAAACCCATCCTTACCCCCTTTATCTACCCTCGACCTGCAAACGCTGGTGCAATCTATAGTACATCCGTAAGTTGACACAACTTTAAGCTGGATAAGACGCGATAACCCCGCAATCAACGTGCAAAGACGGCAAGGGTTTACGTACAACAGCTTCAGCTGACCGACATCGGCTCATGATGGAGCGAAGGCTTCCCAAGCTAAAAAGCCAAGCCCCCGATCATATCAGGGGAACCTCCTTGCAACACTGGACTCTCTGGTGCAGTGCTTTAGTCTCCACGTTGGCATACGCGCACTTGCTGATCAGTCCTAAAAGATCATCCAGGCTTAGTTTGAGGCCGAATCAGGGTAACATACGAATCCTCGTGAAGAGGAGGTCGACAATGCAGTACGACTCACTGCATTCGTGAAGCTCGAAGGGCTAATCCACCAGCAAGATCACGACTTGAAGACCACTAGTGAATACGTGGAGACTCTAAGACTACTGGCAAGGTATCTCAGAAGACAGTAGCGTGCCTCGGAAGACCCCTTTGTAAGTTGCCGAAGCTGTGCACGAGTGCACTATATATATCCCGATGCAGTACATTCGAGCCCCCTTCAGCGACAACACCCAGTAGCTATTGTTCTACTTGCCTGATACGCCATTCTGCTTCACAATGCGTATGATTGCTAGTCATTCGGCGACTCTGGTGCGTATCTCGTTGAGGCGACCACAATATGTCTGGGAGACGACTGGGCATCTTTGCTTGAATGCCCCCAGCAGGTGCTGATGCATCGCTGCTCATGTTAAGTCTAAATGTCCTATAAGGAGGCTCAAAAGCATTATGCTCTAGCACCTGTTTCAAGCTTAGCCAATCTGTATGCGAACCATGCACAATATTTATCTTGCCGTAGTAGACAGCTGCTATGGAGCTCTTGATGACGGATCCAGACCAACCCCGTGTTTTACAGTTACTAAAGAATCAAGAACAACCATAGCCAATAGTAGTGTCGAGGTAAAGTGCGAGGCCGATAAATGCGCTAGAGTATTTTGATCGCGTTTACGCTGAAGTACATCTCCTTGGGTACATCGAAGGATTAAAAGAGCATGGTAAGTAGCCCTTATGCACCAACACGCTCAGCCTCAGACGGGTAGGACCAGACCGACAATACTGGCGAAACACTGACATTTGAAGCGAGGCTGTTTATCGAGAGCTAGTAATGGCAAAAGTCATTCCTCTGCGGGCCTGGATGTAACGCCCTACAGTCAGAAAGATCGAGACTGACCCCTGATCAAACTGCTCCAACGTCACTTCATATTAGCTGTGATTTGTCACGGCTCGACTTTGCTCTTCTCTGCTTCGAGGAGTCGTTGCGTAGCGGTCTCAGTGTGACGGAAGCGCCATGGCTTGATCTTGCGCTCGAAAAGCTCGTCTAGCTCGGCGGCAGATCGACTATTGCCCGTGTTAGCTGACATTTAGAGGAACCTCCGTAGCGAAGGAAGATGATGCATACCCTGACGTTTCTGGAATTAAGAACCAGATGGCGATCATGAAGAATGCACCGATGCCGGCAAAGAAGAAACCCGTCTTGAGACCCCAGTTCCATTCATCTTGGTTGATCATTGGTGGGATAAGGAAGTTCATGCCCATGCCAACAACACATGTAGACGCAGCAGCGAAGCCGGAAGTATAGTGCCTGAGCCGTTGCGTTGAGATTTCACCGATGAAGCCCCAGCCCACGGCTCCGTTCGCCATGAGACCGATATCTATTCCACTTGTCAGCTTCTTCTATTGTTCAATGAAGGGCTGATGACTTACTCCAAAACACCGCGAAAAGCACGAGAAGGACCTTGACAGTTGCGCTGAGGGACACGACACCCAGGATGCCAATCGCTATGTTGCACACCCAGCAAAGTGTGGTTCCATAGGTGGCCAGCCTGCGACGGCCCATGCCCTTGGCCTCGGACATCCACACGATGATGATAGTAGCGGCGATATTTATACCGGAGGTAATGCAGACGACCATGAAGGGATCATCCATGCCGGCCTGCTGGAAAAAGTAGCTGCCGTAGGTCAAGAAAAGGCCCAAGCCAATGAACATCTGCGTCATTAGGCACCAGCAAGAAACGATTGTTCGCCATCCGTTTACACCCTTAAAGATGGCATACCAATTCTCTTGCTTTTGCTCAGAGGCTACCTTTTGTTCATGCTGGAGCGCAAGCAGCTCGACTGCATACTGGCGATCAAGATCAAAGCCATCGACCCCTCGATTGATAAACTGTAATGCCTTTCTCGCTTTGTCCGTCTGACCTCGAGAAATGAGCCAGGCTGGTGACTCTGGGAGGAGGACATAGACGATAAGCATGACGCCAACTTGGGCGAACTGTGTATACACGGGCGTAAGGTAGTCCATAGGGTCCCTCTTCGAGAGAATTTGTAGGGCTAGGGTGCCGAGGAACTGTCCTGTCATCCACCATACACTGTACATCATGAGAAAGGTACCTCTGACTCTTGTGGGTGCCACCTCGCTGATGTATGTCGGCAAAGTCGTCTGCATGCAGCCCACGCCGATGCCGCCAAGCAGCTTAGCAACAAGCCAGGACCTCCACTCCCTTGAGAAAACCTCGATAATGCACCCGGTAGCGATGACGACCCATAGCGAGAACATGGAAGCTTTCCGGCCATATCGGGCAGACAGGAAGGCTTGAGAGATCATGCCAATGATCTGGCCCAGGTTTCCCATGGAGGCCCAAAGGCTAAGGATTGTGGACGCGAGAGCCGTGTTGCCATCTGCGTCTGTTACCGTTCCGAATTGCTGCACAAATCCTTTGTTGGCGATGAGGTTGCCGATAAGTCTATTCAGGGGGGTTCTGCGTCAGACGCACGTGGCTGCTATCAGAACGTGTGGTGAAGCACTTACGAAATCTGGTATCCATCTGTGGCAGCGCTCAGCGCAGCAAAAAAACAGATAGCTGACGCGATCTTGAAACGCTTAATGGTTTGCCAAACACCGAGGTCCTCGTAGCCTGTCGTCAACTGGCCCTGGGCAACAGCCTCGGCTGCCACTGTGCCGGGACGCGCCTCAATGAGTGTATCGGGCGAAATGTCGTCCACCTTTTCCACAGCAACGGCTGTGGGCTTGTCATGAGGAATTGTGGCCATATTGTATGGATGTGCGGAATGTAAAAGGGTATGTGACGGAAGGTGCTGAACCGAAGCCTGTAGAGACATGCATCTCGGAAGTGTGGTCGTTGAAGCTTTATATCTCTCTCCTTCAATAACTATCCGCCCACCTTCGTTTCCCCGCGTGGGTCTGCTCTCGTTCCCCAACTCTCCCCAGGTAAACCCCACACCAAATGCACCGCGGCTCTGAGCCCAGCGCCTTGGGACATCATCTGGAATGACAGGGCAACTCAACACTACGAGGAGCTCTCGGGCTATTGAGGAGCGAGACAGTCTGTGCGGTTGCCACCCACTGATGGCTAGTACTTCCTTTACTGGCGAACTGGTGGGTCATTAACTTAGCTAGGGAGTTCGAATATCAGCAGCCCGGAGAGTGACGATACTGCCCTTGTGTTTGTCCTCCGGGGCTGGCGCGAAGTATCCACTAGCGTCTTTGAGCAATCCTAGAACGGCTAGATTTTTCGCATTCGAACCCGAAAAACATGGGTCTGGAGCTATTGACTTCTTCCCTGGTCCTTGATTTGACGTCGATCTGATGTGAGCAGAAATGCGGCGAAAGATTGCAGGAGAACCTGGGTCCCTTGGCAAAGCAGTGCTTAAAACTACCTAACTGGGACAAGTATGTGGTTTGAGGTTGTCCCCTCATGTTCCATTTAAGCTGCCCAGCTACATATTGGTTGACTGCTATGGACCGCTGTTGACTGTCATCGGCTTCTGAAGAGACATCAATCACCATGTCTGCGTTGGACACTTCGCGCCTGCCGGACTTTCCCGACAAGCCCAGGATATTCATCCTCTCTGATATCGAGAATGAGCCTGACGACCAGCAGTCGCTCGTCAGATATCTTCTATACTGCAATGAGTTCAACACCCGTGGTATCTGCGCTGTCACCTCGGCATGGTTGTCTAACAAGACTGCGCCCGAGTCAATGCTCGAGATCATCAGTGCCTATGGTGACGTTGTTGACAACCTCAACAAGCATGTGCACCCGAACGCACAGTATCCCCCTGCCAAGGCGCTGTCGGACCTTGTATGCTCCGGCCAGACGGTAAGTCTTGCCCTTGAGAGCTATATTGTGCAGCGGGTCGCTGACGAAAGCCATTAGGTTTATGGGAAACAAGCTCTTGCGCTCCCACTGAGCGAGGGAGGCAGAAAGCTTATCGAGAGCATCGAAGAGTCGGAAGAACCACTATGGATAATCAGCTGGGGTGGCACAAACGTCTTAGCCGAAGCCCTTCAGCATTTTCGAAAAACAAAGTCACCTCAGGACGAGGCCTCTCTTCACTCGCGTTTACGTGTATACACCATCTCTGATCAGGACGATACAGGCGACTGGATCCGCAGCACATTCCCTAACGTCTTCTACATCTGCTCGGTTCATGGCTTTGGTTGCTTTGATATGTCTGCGTGGCAAGGTATTTCGCACCCGATCTCGCGGGGCGATCTCTCCAAAGTTACCAACGAGTGGCTGGCCGCGAATATCCAGAAGGGCCCGCTGGGGGCTGTATACCCGACAAGTATGCATATAATGGAAGGTGACACTCCGACATTCCTCTACCTTGTCCAGAACGGCCTCGGTAGCCCAGAGCATCCAGAGTATGGTAGTTGGGGAGGCCGCTACCGCGCCGTTACCGTCGGCAGTGCCCACTATGCCGACGTTGTCGATACAATGAAGGATGTGGACGGTACCGAGCGGACTGACAACAAGGCTACCATTACTCGCTGGAGAGATCACTTTCAAGCCGACTTCGCCATGCGCATGAGCTGGACTTTGACTCCAGATTTCGGCGCCGCCGCCCATCCGCCTGTCCCTATCGTCAACGATCACCGCGGACCGGATGCTCTGGTAATCCCTGTCAAGTCGGGTGAGAAAGTCGTCCTGGATGCCACCGCGTCATTTGACCCAGATCATCCACGAGATAGCTCACAGCTCGAATTTGAATGGTACCAGTATGCCGAGCCAACACTGAACCATCCCATTGGAGCACAGGCGGTGCCGCGATGCGTCCTGCGGCCATTGTCAGCGCCTCCGGGTGTCGTAGGGGACTCACTGTCCAGCAACGACTGCGGTTTCATGAATTCTGTACTTGGACCGAGGATCGAGGTAACTATCCCGGATAGCAAGGCTGCCAATCCTCAAATCTTTGGCTTGCCGGCCCAGCACTGGCTGCCACACACCGGAGTGGATGGAATGTCGTATCACATCATAGCGCAGGTGACGCGCAAGGATGTAGATTCGGGTGCTCGCAGATACTTGAGAGTCATCTTAGATGCAGGTTTATCTTAATCAAAGAAAAGAAAAGACAAACGTTACATCAAAGTCAAAGTCACTTCCTTAAGTGCTTCAGTTTAGGCCTTCAGGGTCTATATCAAAAGAACGACGGAACTTATCCAACCTCGCTTTTTGTTAAAAGAAAAACGCAAAGGACTGAAGGAGAGCCACGTCGTTTAAGAAGAGTTGATTACTAACTTTCGTAGCATGAGTTTTGCACACCGAGCAGTATGACCTAACCCCCAGCGCAAATGCGGACACAGCCTAGAATCTGGATCTAAACATAAGGTGGAAGGCCCCCGTGTCCCCATCCTTGTGATATATACCGGATTTTGTCGGTGGCCTAGCAATATATTTGAACGCCTTGAAATGTATAAGTCCAAGTATCGGGTTTGTCAGTCTCCCAGTACGTTTGAGTATTTGTTACATCTGCACTGACCGACTACTAGCCCATACCGCTCGTGCGGTGAGCGCAGGCCCAACATGCGGGACTTCTCGTCGAGTGGTCGTAAGAGAATGTTCATGTTTCCAGTGGGCGTATTGCAATGGGGCTCGGGGATCGCTTCAATCATCGCCCGAAAATTCAAGCCATTAAGACGCATTCGAAAGGTCCAAGACTTGCGGGGATGGGCGGGTAAATGACAAATGCCGAAGTTGGTCTTTGGATAAAAGGAGCACACTGTTGTTCGAGTGTAGTGGTGGTCATCACGTCTACTAAGAGAGTGGATGCCCTTGCGATACGCAAATTATGCAATTGGTCGCATCCCGTGCACCCTTTGCGGACAGAAGTTATCGAAGTCAGTCCGCTGCGTAGGTTGAGCCTTTCACTCAAAAGTATGCAACGATATTGATTGTGCGGGTCCCTTTTGTTTGATGTGGAATTTTATCATGCCCCTTGCTTCTCTGTTGATGTAGGTTATATATGCCTTATTATCTTGTACAGAGCTGAGCCACTTCATCCATAACCTAGCCATCCTCGCCCTATTCAGAACTGCCTGACATTACCAAAAAGTTTTGCAAACTCTCTTACTCTCTCGCAACTATTGATATCATGCCCACTGTCACAAATCCTATTCTCCCGGGGTTCAATCCCGATCCTTCTATTGTCCGCGTTGGAACGACTTACTATATCGCTACTTCAACTTTCGAATGGTTTCCTGGAGTTCAAATCCACTCATCCGAGGATCTTGCAAACTGGAAGCTAGCAGCTCGGCCATTGAACCGCAAATCACTACTTGACCTGCGCGGTGTGAGTGACAGTGCTGGGGTCTGGGCCCCTTGCCTGACACACGACGGCACTAAATTCTGGCTCATTTACACCGATGTAAGAGGTCAAAATGGAGCATTCGTGGATGGACACAACTATATTACCACCGCTAGCAGTGTTGAAGGTCCTTGGTCCGATCCTGTTTATGCAAATTCTTCTGGGTTTGATCCTTCGCTATTTCATGATGAAGACGGTCGCAAGTGGTTCGTCAATATGCTGTGGGATCATCGCAGTCGCCCGAATCTGTTCGCTGGAATTTGTCTCCAAGAATTCAGCCAAGAGGCAGGTCGACTAGTAGGCCCCCGGAAGAACATATACAAAGGCACCCAACTGGGCTGCACTGAAGGGCCTCATCTTTACAAACGCAACGGATGGTACTATCTTCTTGTCGCCGAGGGAGGGACGGGTTGGCACCACGCATGCACGCTGGCCCGTTCTAGCAACATCTGGGGTCCGTATGAAACACACCCACAGAACCCGATTCTTACATCAAGAGAAGCCCCATTCGCTGCACTGCAGAAGGCAGGCCACGGCGATATTGTTGATTCCTGCGACGGCAAGACTTATCTTGTCCATTTAAGTGGCCGACCCGTTGGCCACTCGCGTCGTTGCGTCCTGGGACGGGAAACCTCGATTCAGGAAGCATATTGGGGAGAGGACGATTGGCTTTACCTGAAGGGGGGCCCTACACCAAGTCTTCGAGTTGAACTCGCCGCTGCTCGGCGCGAGAAGGAATATTGGGCTGTGAAGACGTATCATTTCAAGGACGGACTCGATGCAGACTTCCAATGGCTGAGAACCCCCGAGCCCGAGCGAATCTTCCACGTCAGCGAGGGAAAGCTTGTACTGATCGGCCGCGAGTCAATCGGCTCGCGATTCGAACAGTCACTTGTTGCAAGGCGCCAGACGCACTTCTCCTACGACGCCGAGACTGTGGTCAACTTCTCACCCGAAGACGAACGGCAGTACGCCGGCATTACAGCGTACTACTCTGCATCAAACTACTTTTACCTCGCAATCACTGCAAACTCGGAAGGCCACAGAGAGCTTCAGCTCATGACACTTGAGAAACGCAACACCAAAGGCTGGCTAGACTCCCCACTGGTGGCTCCTGTGGGCCTCCCGAGCGAAGGGCCTGTGAAGCTGGGTCTTGGTGTCCGTGGTGGCGCTTTGCACTTCTTTTACGCTGTCGGAGACGCACAGCTGATGAGTATCGGACCGGAATATGACGCCACTGTCCTGTCCGACGAGAGCGTTTCGGAGCGTGGATTCAGCGCCTTTACGGGGGCTTTCGTTGGTATGGCGTGCTCGGATTTAAACGGCCTTGCCAGAGAAGCAACCTTTGACTCATTTGTCTACCGACCTGTACGCGATGAGTCTGATAGGTACGAGATCTGATCATGACCACGCCTCGGGACGAGATTATGATGAACCATGAGGCCTTTGTGAAGGTCCTTCGCCTTGGAAAGTTAAGAATTCGAATGCCCTGGTGCCTCATCAACCGCCCTTCACTGCAGGGCCATGATGGGCTCAACCTTGCCTAGGGTGGGCCACCCAGCTCGTTCGTCTAGCGCGACGCGATTTTGGGTTGTGAGAGTAGATCAGAGGGGGAGGGTCACTCTGCATCCGTCCTCGGCTGGTACTATAAGATCTTAGCTAATGCAAGGTATTTGACCAATCATGGATTTTACGTATTCTGCTCCTCTGCACGCCCCACACATGTCGAAGGGCTTCTTCCGTGTTATGACAACAGCCTGCATGATGCCAGAGCTCCGGAATAACGTATCACGAATCTACGCAATGTCAAATAAGGCAATGTTAAGCGCAGAGAACGTGGGTACGTCCGTGCCCATCCCATGTTGTAAAGGCTCTTAATTACTTCTTTCAGCCGCGTCAAGATCAGTAAAGGCACCTTCTACTCGCCCCGGCGACTCACCGAATTGCAGGCATCCCCCGCAAGGCCGCTGTACTCGAGTTCATTTTCCCAAAGGCGCATTGGTAGGCCTGCTGCGGTGCGTGGCTTCTTGAGCCCTATCTCAGGCTTCTGCTGCCGTTCGCGAATCGGAAACGTCGGCCGTGGTGTTGTGGTAGGGCCCAGGACGCACCTCCTGGCTTTGTCGGCTCTTTGCGGAGGCTGATCTTGGACGTGTCGCTGCACAAAGACTGGGGCGGAACCACCACTGCATTGACCATGCACCTCCCTAAGACGAGCCTTGCCTGTGGACTATGAGCATTGAAGATGGATGAGATCGGGGAAGGGCCTACGCAGGTCGTCCACAGGGGGCTCCTGTTACCCAAAGCCCCTGGTCGCGGGGACTATCAGTCTTTCACTCCCAGACAACCACAGTCTGTACCCAAATCCGCACGTGAGCCATCGACGGGGGATGGTAGGAGAAAGCGGCAGCATACCAAGTCGAAGAATGGGTGCCAGGCATGCAAGCGGCGAAGAATAAAGGCGAGTAATGAACAACTCAAGCATCAGTGCTTTCATCTAACTATATTCACCGGATAGTGTGATGGTTCGCGACCAGCTTGCGGCAACTGTCGTAGCTTCCGAGTTCAATGCAGCTTCTCACCCCAACAGCCAGACATGGCATCTGATCAACTGGAGCCGCTGCAAACACTACATGGTGTGCTGAGTCGGAGGAAGAGGGGCCGACCGAGAAAGCCGTGCAACATGCCGCTACTCCATGGGGAGTCGCAACAAATCGAGCGCATTCCATCTTCTGTTGGGCAGACCGTCGGGGTTGCTGTGTCTGAACTGGTGGACGCCACAGTGCATGACCTCGAGATCCTTGATCACTATTTGAACAACACGTCAAAGACTCTGGGGCATACCATCTGGAATGAGAGGGTCCCATTTCTCGCATACAGATCACCAGCAGTGTTGAAACTCATGTTCGCCCTCTCCTCGATTCATCTGGCAAGGTTCCGACCGCACCAGAACACACACTATCGCACTATTTCTGATCGCTATACACTCGAAGGCTTGCGTCAACTGATACCACTGATACCTGATATGAATCCAGTCAACTGCGAAACGATCTTCATCAGCTCGATATTTCTTTGCTTCATACATCTGGCAAAGGCACCGACCCTTGGTCAAGACGTACTGATCGTGCATGGCCGCGATATGTTGTTATGGTGGTGGCATCTCCTTCGCGGTGTGCGTGTGGTGACTAACACAATGGGTTGGAAGACCATATTCTCCGGCATATTAAGGCCCAAGGACGATGATGAAATATGGCCAAGAAATCCAGATGTCGGTGCTACCACAGATATACCTCTCTGGCAACAGTCGCTCAACAGACTGTCTCTTCTAGTGTCACAAACACATGACGACGACACCGAGTCTCTTTCAAAGGCCCTCGGTGCCCTGTCAACTTGCTTCATATCGATCTATGGACAGACAAACGAAATGAAGTGTGACTGCGATAGCGACGAGCAGTTGGTCCTTGAATGGATGGACGCACTAAATTGGGCTTTCATCGCCGGACTGAAAGATAAAAGACCTTTTCACCTTCTTTTAGTCGCGCATTATACGGTACTCCTGAAGAAGCTTCAATTCAAATGGTATATGGGCGGCTGGGCGGATGGCCTGTTACGATGGATTGAGACAACGTTGGACAGCCAGTACAAGTCTTACCTCCAATGGCCTTGGAACGAGGTGTCAAGGCTAGCTCAACAGGGCCACTCCTAGTATGTCACAACTAAACAGCAAATCGGACTACAATCTAGGGCATATTGCACGTTGAAGAAATGGAAATCGCTGTGCTGGGACATGTCCGTGGTTTGCAGCGCCTCTGTTAGGCACCGCACCGCGAAACGTGTAGTTTAAAGTTGTGCTACTACGTTGCCCGTGAGGCATAAATCTGCGAGCTCTGTGAAGCCCTTGCTTCCATGCCCAGCCCGACTGGATCCAAACAGGACCAAAGGAGGCCCACAAATCAATGACAATACCAATAAGGATGCCACTGTTGTACATAGAAGTAACAGAGACTCGCTCCTTGGGCGTGCAAGCTCCGCCACTAGAACTGAGAAACCAGCTCCAGCAAAGGCAGTTCCGAAGCCGCGAATGATCTTAGCGCCGATAAACATATTAGAAGATGTAGCGAATAATGCAAGGTTGCTAAACTCATCAAGGCTTAGCCCTACTTAGACGATGATATAACTCGCTCCGTTACATGTTCCACACATGTGGGTTTTTGAACTTTGCGCCGCCTTAAACGCATCCACAATTCCAGCCGTCAAAATCAGGGCACTCATTTGCAGCTTTGAGGCTATGCGGACGCAATGCGCCCGAACTGAAGTTTAGCCGCAAGAGGATCTGCTCGCACCTCTCCAGTTCGATAGCGTAAACAACGCGATTGGCTCGCTCGTGAGTAAAGTCCGTATACGGATCGTTTATCCACCACCAAGTGTTGGCTTGACGCCGCGTCCGAGGACTTCGATACGACAAATGTCTGATTCTCGACACTTTCCACCTTCTGAGCGATCCGGGTGTTGCGTCACTTCTTTGACCTCAAGTCCGATCAAATCAGCAGGGATTTCACCACTAGCTCTTCCCATGACGCGGACTCGAGTCTCAGGCCGGTCTTGGCACTGTTGCTTCTTCCTTGGTATGTCGACTCGAGTATGGCGTTGCTGGTTTGGTAGACTTTAGCTCTACGTGCCAATGCAATTGTGATTTGCAACACCTGCTCGTAGATCTCATAATCGGTCTAATTGCAATGCTGGCTTCTTAATACATATGGGATGCCAAAACAAAATGCCGCTTGGAAAACAATCATCGTCGGCCGCGCAACCCATCAAGATCATGTCCAATAGCCTCAGGGTCCAGTTGCCACTCTGGCTTTGCAGCAAGCAGCCAGTCCCCTTCCATAAGCTTACATTCCGTGATGATCCCACGGGTTGACCCATGGATAGACGACCAGATACTTCTATACAGCCCTTGAGCTGGAAAAGCCAACAACCCTAGCACTGCTCCAGTCGTCTTGGTCACGAAGCTGATGGTCCCTTTGCCTAATCCTTTGGCTGCTCCAGCAGCACCTTCATCTTTCTTGCCGTTGTATGTGTGCTTGAAGACGTCTGTGAGTCCTCCTGCCATGTCTGCGACAAAGGTCTTCCCGGCAACAGACACGCCACTGCGAAAGCCTTCCACTGAACCATGCTTCTTGGTCGGAGCACCATAGACTTGGGGCACAGCCCGAAGACCCTCCGTGACTGCAAGGGGTATATCGACGATGAAACCTTTCGCTGTATTACCCAGCAGCCTGCCGACTGGGGTGAGACTGCGGGCTGCAACCGTGGACTCTGAAGTGCCCTCTTGTGGTCTGGATGTCTTTTCTGATCGATTGATCAATTTCTTGAGAGCCGATACCTCTGGCAGTGGCAGCATCGCAAACGCCGGCGCTTCGCTTTGCCGAGCTGGCGAGAGGTTGTTTGGTCCACTGTTCCCGCGCTCTCCACTTCCGCGGGACAGGTCTTGGAAAGGTTGGATCACTGCATCCGCAGTATCTCCAATCATCCTGTAAAGTGTTGAGATTCCAGCGGATGAGAATGCCGTGACTGGATCCAATCGCGTATTTTCGACCGTAAATGGCTGGCTACGATACCTACAAGTCTGTCAGTCTGCGTGAGGCGCTATATATCATGCAAGGCCACTGGTCGCTGGGTCCCTACGCTTTGATCTGCTCCCTCGAGATTTTGTGACTCTTCAAGAGCAACGATGCAATTGGCTTGCACATCTTGATTTCGCGTTTGTTATCGGATACTACCAATGCTGCTGGTTGATGGGGAAGGAAGTCGCAGGTCATCCGTCCGCGAGGCAGATGTTTGTGAAAGGCCTCGATCGCTGTTGCGACACCGTCCTCTCGTGAAACTGCGATACTCAGAGCATGTGCTGCTTTGATAGTCTGTGGTGTTAAACAGAACTGAATGGCTCGCGCCAGTTGCTCAGACGTTAGAGATCTATACGCGATCGGTGGCGGACCGGCGCCCGCTTGGGCAATGACTGAGCCCCAGAACTGCTGACTATTGATCAGTTAGTAAAGCCTTCACAAAGAGCGAGGCCGGAGAAAGGCAGCCATACTCTCCGAAAAATGGTATTACAACCGTCGGTGTTCCAAATCGTAAACCACAAGCAGTCGTACCTGCGCCACCGTGATGAACGACCGCTGAAACTTGCTGGAAGAGCCACTCGTGCGGACAATCCCCAATGTAGTAAATGTCTTCTGTGTTCTGTCCGAGTATATTGCTCCACCCCCCCGAGATAATAGCTCGAACTCCTGCTTTCTGGACAGCACTGATCACAGTGGTCAGGAGTGCATCGCCACCTTTGACGACGATGCTTCCAAAGCCGATGTAGATAGGCTTTGTCCCGCCTTCGAGAAAAGCCGTCAGTTCCGGAGGTGGTTCGTACGGCTGTACTTCACGGAAGAAGAAGCCGCACACATCTGTATGTCGGAAGTCAGATACGTAGCCGTGTTATGATGAAGGAAGAAGTACCAATATGCGACCCCCAGTCGCTGGGCTTGGGAACAAGAGAGGGTGACCAGCAGTACGTGATCGGAACTTCTAGTCCTTCTAGCAATCGGTGTCCCTCGGATCCAGGGACACGCTCGAGGTTGAGAGTCGACACCCTCCACTCATTTACCAGATCGCCCAGCCTGATATGTGTACGTCAGCTATATAGTAATTGAAGAAGGAAGTCTCCAACGGTTAGTCGCCTTACCCTTGCCAGGTCAGCATCTCCACGGCTGCATAGGAAGCTTGGTTGAGTAGTTTGTAATCCGACTTTGCCGTGTTAACATTAGCCAGTGGATGGGGAAAGCTCTTGGTAGTTGACCAGGGCATGGTGAACATGAGATGTAGCGGGATTCCAAGCGCCTGAGCGCAATGCACATGTGCGAAGCTTGGAGGGTTAGCAATGATAGCATCAGCCACAAACGGAACAAAAGTCCGCTCATCAGCCTCAATACACGATCGCCAAAAGCCATGCAGCATTTCCCGGTACATAGCCCTCTTGCGCTGGATCGTTCCTTCACGGATCTGCTGTAGACTTGGTATGAGGGAACTGCTCTCGACCATGAATGCCATAAGCTCCGCTGGATCGCCTTTAATGTCGAAGAACTCGAGGTCGTGCGATAACACGAACTCTTGAAAGCGGGAGTGCGTTGCGATTCGAATGCGATGTCCCTCTGCCAACAATCCCTTGCCAAGAGCAAGAAAAGGTTGGACATCACCCCGTGAGCCGACGACTTGGATCACTATGTTGAGGGCTACCCTGTCCTTTGGTGGGCTGTATGTGGGAGGCAGTTGCTGGACTGGCATATCTTCTGGTGGTGACTTCGGATCGACGTGTTTGGCGTGCCTTTGGGAGGAATCTGTTGTCTGTCAGCATACTTCAGGGCGGCGGTGGCGTCAAGGCTGAACGTGCCCGCCAGTTCCTGTTCTGCTCCCATGCGATCAGCTGAGGAAACAGAGCCCTTCCTGGGCAGGTCGCCTTTATTCGTGGACGTCATAGTGTTCTTGATTGGGGGGAAACAAGTAGAAGAACGAACCGGCGACGCAGGCCCACGCTATTAGGACGGCAGCCTTCTTCCACGTGACAAAATCGGCCTTGGTTCTTCGCATTTAACTTTGTAAGAGATTGAAGACATACGTCATGATAAAGAATTGATTACATTGTTGTGTCATGCACGGTTTGAGCTTTTCTGTTGTCACAACATTTGATTCGATGAGAACATCTAGAATTACCTCCTCCTTTACAACTCGGGAGCCTCAGCAAGCTCCAAAGACTCCTTCTTAACTGACTTTCTGGCGGTCCAGCACCAGGCGCATCCCAGAATACAGCTAGATATCCAAAGTGCGACGCAAGTAATCCCAATGCCCGTCGTGGCATACATGCGCTGTCGACGACTTCCCGACATCTGAGCATCGTCACTGGAAGGCGAGCCAATGGCCCCAGCCAGAGCAGCCCAGAGCACAGCGATCAAAAAATCCAGGATGAGCCATGCGGCATGTTGAACGGTAGCGAGGCAGTGCCAAACATTGACCAGTATGGAAACAACAGCGGCGAAAAGAGCGTATACGTAGGTGGCTTTGTTGCTGACGGAGGAGAGATCGGTGGCCACGAGTCCGATAGTGATTACGGCCAGGACGAATTGAAGGATACGGATAGTAGCCCGAACCGGAACGCCAAAAAGGCCATTCAAGCTCCAGTAGTTTTTTCGTGGCATCGCAAGCCGGAGAAGATTGGCTCAACTTTCCTGTGACAAAATGGGTGAAAGGATGATGTGGGAAAGATGGAAGAGCGAACTGCCGCCGTATAAGAACGAGGCCCCTGTTCTGTCGGCAAACCCTCGATCGAATTGGTTCTACACTGACTCAATCGGCCGGAGGCTAAGCGGAGCGTCGTGGATTTTGCAGGGCGTCAGCCAATCACGTCTTTTACGCATTCCGAAGAAGGGCTCGCTCAGGGTGTGGATCCCCCCCCTAGGCTGTGCAGTGCAAGAGAAGGGGGCGTCGATCTGGGGAGTGTATTCGGAACGAGCGCAGGCGTCAGTCTCTTTGAGCTTGGAAAGACATTCGTCTTACTAATGCTGTGGAACAGTCTCAAAATCAAATGACACGAGGTAGGTGGACCTGGGACTGAACCGAGCGATGTAAGGAATTCCTCCTACTTGTGCGCTTGGACAGAAATGCATAAGAGGGTGCGCCACAAGATAGATGGCTAGGTGTTTAGACGTGACTACCTTATGCAGTAGATACAATTTACGTACGTCGGCTATATTCATGCAGCTAGCCTTCGACACTCTGCATGCGCAAAGCTTCTTTCCCCGTGGGGGGTTGTATACGCAAACTCGGTTCTAATTCCTCCGATGTCAGGGTCTAGAACTACCTTATCCCTGTACCCGGCTCCAGCCTCTCAAAGGCGGGAATTGAGTTACAACTCCAGCATCTGCGGGGTGCATGATCATTGAGAGATACCAAGGCTTGGCTTCTCCGACATGGGGTCAGCTTCTCTTCCAAGTTCATCGATCAGGTGGTCGGAACCTGAAGAGCTTAAAGTTAGGGACAAGGCGGATGCAGGGGCATCTTCATCATGGCCAGGAATCTTTAAAAGAAGACAGCTTTCCTGCGTTCCATGTAGTATTTGGCCTCATCGGTCTTCTCCTCCTTCCACTTCGCAGTACCAACAACCGGTTCATCGTCCTAATCAGAGTCAGCATACTGCGAAGATGAAGCTAAAGCTGGGCAAGATGTAAGCCTTATTTCTTAACCTCTTACTGTCGTACCATTCTCTTCTCCTCCTCCTTCTACTCTTCTCATTCTCAGAGAGGCTGTTCATGTTTCTTGGCGAAATGCTAATGGTCCTTTTCTAGTTGTACGGGTCTCCTATTTGTCAAAACAGCAACCGCGTCTCTGGGACAAACAGCGGAGTGTCTCCCTTCCACAGATTCGGATGCGTTGTATATTACACCTGATTGTGTCGACCCGTCTTTTTCTCCCGTCATTGCCTCTGAGACGGACGAGACGTCACCAGTCCCTCACCATAAGGTATCCGGCCACTTCAACGGCTCAAATGTCATTTTCCGAATTTATCTCCCCCCAAAACCACAGTGGAAAGGTCGTTTCTTCCAGCTCGTCTATCCATTCCAGGATCCGGAAGCCGAGGACTACACCATTGCCTTTGGAGCGGAGAGTGGTGGCTATACCGTCCACGTTTCAGGGGCTATTGGTTACCGTGCCGATGCGGCTGCGGCTAAGTTCTCTCGAGAGGTCGCGCAGAAGTACTATGGTCAGAAGAAAAAGGGCCACATCTACGGATATGTGTATGGTGGAAGCGGCGGTTCCTACATGACTATCGGCGCGGCAGAACAGACGCAGGGGGTGTGGGATGGTTGCGTTGCCCTCATTCAGGCCGTCCCCATCTCGATTCCCTATAATTGGGGCGTTCGCGCGTTAACGGCATTGGTGTTGAACGCTACACGCGACGATCTCATCAGCTCCGTCCAACCCGGCAGCAATATCGGCCCTTATTCAGTACTTGGGGGATTAGAAAATGAAATTCTTCACGAGGCATCAGCTCTGGGTGTTCCGCTGAGGGCATGGGAGAATTGGGAGAGTACTGCTGAGAACCGCACTCAGCTTCACCAGACGCTCAAAGACGTGGCAGTGCCGGCGATCCAAGGAGTTGATCCGACTTATGCTGATGACTTCTGGACGAAGGAGGGCTATGCCGGTGCTGACAAGTCTGAGCTTGGCGAACGGTTCCGCGCTGCACTTGTCGAGTTCAATGGCACGATCAAGAGTATTGACAAGGGCTCAGAGGGTGTCGTCACACAGTTCGACCTAAGCAAACTTCCTCGTGAGATCGTGTCACGTCCTGGCTTCGGCTTCACAGTCTCCGTCAATGGCACTCAGAAGCCTTTCAATGGCGAGCTCGATCCTTCAACTGGAACGGTATATCTACATCAAGCACCACCATCAGATATCAGCCAGGCTTTAGTTCAGGGCGCTGAAGTACAAACTGACAACAGATGGTACCTCGCGACACACACATATCACCGACACCAAGTGCCACCTAATGAAAGGGGATTCTATGGTTTCGACTCACTCCGGAATGCTGCGGCTCCGTTATATCCTCAGCGAGACATCCTACTGGGACCCAACATAGCCGCGGGGAGCACTGGTGGCGCAACTCACACCGGTAACATCACCATGAAGATGTTGCTCATGGACACCCTCCTTGACGCAGATGCATTCCCATGGCACGCCGACTGGTACAAGAACCAAGTCCAGCAGGCAAAAGGCAAGCTCGACAAGCACTTCCGCCTATACTACAGTGACAACGCCAACCACGAGATGCATCGCCTGTCACCGCCGACCACTGGCCATGCCGTCGAGTTCATCGGGCTTTACGAGCAGCATCTCCAGGATCTCAGCGCATGGGTCGAGAGGGGCGTGAAGCCGCCGACGGCGACTAGCTACAAAGTCAACAACGGACAGGTCTCGGTCCCTGCTACTGCGAGTAAGCGCGGTGGCATTCAGCCTGTTGCGGCATTGACTGTCAAAGGTTCAAATCGATTCAGCGGACGCGTCGGCGACAAGGTGACGTTTACCATCACTGCTGAGGCTCCCAAGGGCGCAGGAAAGATCGTCTCGCTTGAGTGGGATCCCGTGGGAGATGGAAAATTCACCAAGTTGGACGTCAAGGTCGAGAAAAAAGTGTCGACCAAAATTTCGCACCGGTATAGCGTGTCTGGGGAGTATTTCCCCGTGGTCAGGGTTGGGTCTCATAGGCAAGGGCGGACTGACACCGATATCGCTGTCGCTCTCAATCTGGACCGTGCCAGAGCAATGATTCGGGAGTGATCGCCTGAGGGTTGTGTGAAATAGTTGAAGAGAAACGCCCTAGCAGCAACAGCTGTAATCACGCACAATTGACCATGTTATGGTGAGTCAAACTTGCTCGAAAGCACTATCCATGTTTAATAAGAGTCGGATATGAGGCAAGCAATGCAAATGACTAGAGTCAATAGATTCAATATTATTTGCGTCCAGCCTCGTTGCTGTATTCAATATCGTTCGGCATGCCTGTTTGTGGTTACTTGTGAATCATAGGGTAAGCTGTTGATGTAAGGCGGTGCAATGAACATGACCGAAAATATCGGGTATAATTACCCTCGTAGCACCTATTGGATGGTCCCCTTCACGTGGTTCTCACCGACATGCACTTCATTTAGCCCGCTAAACCACTGACGCGTAAAATGCACAGACGCCGCCCAGTTTCTGCAACGATCATGGCTTCTACACCCTGCCATCCACCACACCCTGACCGCATCTCACTAGAAGCCCGACGGACCCACGTTTACCGGATATGGTATGCGTAAATTGTGTGATTGGCTCGATCCCTGGTCTGTTCTTCCACAGGATCCTGGCGATCTTGGCTCACAGTCCCAGACACTACGACGACTGGATGAACCTGGCAGGAAATGCTGTGCAACGACCGTGCTTACGCCCCCCACATATCGTGGCATGGTTGGCTTGTGAGGATACGTGCTCCCGGCGCTCCAATATGGACGCCTTCCTCGCGTAACTACCAGTAGTAAAGGAAGTGGCCACGTACAGATAGCTAAGCCTCGCTATACATTAACCCGGGCTTGCGAGGCATGCGGGGAAGAATCGAGCTGCTCCAACCGTTTTGCATAGCGAACTGTGAACGACGTAGCAATCATTCCTTATTAAACTGACCTCGTAAGGAACCTGCATCACGCTGTTGTACCACGTAGCTATTGCCATTGGACTCAGGGAAACCATGGCGGCTTCCGACATTCAGATACGCGACTTGCGTTTTGAGCACCACCCGACTGGCTTAGGCGTGCCAACATCGCGACCTCGCCTATCCTGGCATGTAGCCTCAACTACCGGCGAGATTCCCAGCAATTGGCAGCAGATATCTTATCAAGTCGAGCTGGGACCTCAGCATTCAGCCGAATCTCGTCAATTCCACACCGTTGACTCTCCTACCACTGTTCTCGTCCCTTGGCCAGGTACTCCTTTATGTTCAGCAGAGTCTGTTGCCGTCCGAGTGCGGTCTATTGGGTCCTCTGTAAATCGACAGTCTCACAGCACCCCGTGGTCAGACTGGGCTACGGTGGAGGCAGCCCTGTTGGATCCTGCGGAATGGTCTGCCGTCAAGTACATCACGGCACGCCCGAGGATAGACGATGAGAAGCACGCAGACGAGCACGGTAACCGGCCTATCCGCTTCAGAAAGACCTTCAATGTCCCTGAACATGTGACAACGCCGGCAGCGCAAATCTCGAGACTATACATCACTGCCTTGGGAGTGTATGAGGCCTTCCTGAATGGGCAGCGCATTGGGGACGATTGCCTAGCTCCCGGTTGGACTAGCTACGAGCACCGCATACAATACCAGGTTTTCGACATCGGTCCGCTTCTTCGACATGGAAAGAACACTCTCATGGTAGAGGCAGCCGAGGGTTGGTACAGTGGAAGGCTCACCTGGAACCCAGACGCACGGAACCTGTATGGCAGCGACATTGCTATCCTGGCGCAGCTTCGCATGTTTAGCCTCGCCGGACCACCTGCGCCAGCGTTTCAAGTGGACACAGACGGATCGTGGGAGAGTTGCATGTCTCCAATTGTGGCGAGCAGCCTCTACGATGGAGAGTCTTACGACTTGGGACTCGAGCCTGCAGCTGATGCGCCAGGAGAAGTATACTGGACGCCGGTACGGGTGCTGGAAATGCCGACAGTTAAACTAGTCGCCTCTGCATGCCCGCCAATCCGAGTCACGGAGGTCGTCAAGCCCGTGGCTATTTTAAGAGACCCGGAAGGAAAGGTTCTGATGGACTTTGGGCAGAACCTGGTGGGCAGGCTTCGCATACCATACCTACAGAGACCAGATAGGCACCGTCTAGTCATTCGTCATGCAGAAGTGCTTGAAGATAGCCGACTAGGTACACGGCCGTTGAGGAGCGCGAAGGCCACCGATCTCGTCATTTTCGGAGCTGGCAAAGCTCTCCGGGATTGGGCCCCCCGATTCACGTACCACGGCTTTCGATATATTGAAATCACTGGTTGGACGCCCGAAGATGCAATCACTCCTCTGACGCTGGACTCTCTATTCGCTGAAGTAGTTCATACAGATATGAAGAGAACGGGCTACTTCTCATGCTCGAACGAGAAGGTCAATCAGTTGCACAGGAACGTGGTTTGGTCTATGCGTGGAAACTTCGTCGGCTTGCCAACCGACTGCCCCCAACGAGACGAGAGACTCGGATGGACAGGGGACATTCAGGTCTTTGGGCCAACCGCCAGCTATCTATTTGACTGTGGCGGCATGCTAGCAAACTGGATGCGAGATGTGATTCTAGAGCAAAAGGCTGCCAACGGACGGGTCCCGATCGTGGTTCCTGATGCGCTCAAGTTCACAGGCAACTCCATCCCGCCGCCAACACCACAAGCTATCTGGGACGACGCAGTTGTCCTTATTCCTTGGGTTTTGTATCAGAGTTTTCAGGACACACAGATCCTCAAAGACAGCTGGAGCGGAATCCAGGACTATCTGCGAACTGTGCCGAGGGAAGACGACGGCCTATGGAAACAAGACTTGTGGCAACTCGGTGACTGGCTGGATCCGAACGCACCCAGCAACAATCCAGCGCTGGGGCGCACCGAGGGAACACTAGTAGCCGACGAGTACTTGGTCCACGTCACGTCTGTGGCATCCGAGATTGCGACTGTCCTGGGACTATCAGCACAAGCAGCAGAGCTTCGGGCTGATCATGCCAGACTGTTGGAATCTTTCCGCTACAAGTACATGGCTAAATCTGGTCTCATTGTCGGCGACTCGCAGACTTCCCTTGCTTTGGCCCTTGTCTTCGGCCTACATCCTGACGATCCGGAGCAGCACAAGACTGCCTCGGCTCGGCTACACAAATTGGCGCGATACGCTGCCTTCAAGGTATCGACCGGATTCGCAGGAACTCCAGTTGTGCTTGAGGCTCTCACTCAAGGCGGCTACCTTGAAGTGGCCTACCGCATGCTCCTCGAGGAAGGCAATCCCAGCTGGCTGTACCCGGTCACCCAAGGCGCGACAACTGTGTGGGAGCGCTGGGATAGTATGTTGGAAGACGGCAGCATCAACCCGGGTGAAATGACGAGCTTCAACCACTACGCCCTGGGAAGCGTAGCCTCCTGGCTTCACCAGACTGTAGGCGGTCTGAAGCCTCTGGAGCCGGGTTGGAAAACCTTCCTCGTCCGACCAAGACCGGGCGGCACTATAACCAGCGCCGAAGCGAAGTTCATCAGCCCGTATGGCGAGTGCCGATGTGCGTGGGAACTTGTTGATGCGCAGGGAGCAGTACGGATCATGAAAGTTGACATTTCTGTGCCGCTCAACACTACGGCTTACCTGGAAAAACCGGACGGGACGAGAATTAGATTGGGCTCAGGTCATCATCAAGCCGAGTGGGACTTTACGCGTGAGGCGGAATGGCCACCAAAGGCTGTCAATGTATTCTAAGCCCTTTTTTCGCAGCTCGGTCGTTGTGGGAGGTTTGTCGGGCGAAGCTGCATGCAGCCGCGACAATCGAGGGAGTAGAATATATTAGCCTACTCCAGGCGTTGCCACGCCACTCTCCATCATTTGCATAGGCCATGTTTGCCACTTACGACTCGCTTCGGAGGTTTGCAGTAACAGGAAACAGGAGTCCCATTCAGAATGTGTGCCCAGGGCTTAGGGCCGACACGGGGCACGCACCAGGGGATGTTTGAAGTCTGGGGAGAGTCTGGGGACACGATCGTGGAGTGTCGATCATCTTTCCCAAGCTGGCGACCCCTGTCGCAAGCTAGTATGCAACGCGATAACGGAGATACCCGGCACTTGGAACAGAAGCCCACAGTGCAAGAGCGGATGGCTTTTTGTACGGACCACTACTGACTGATGGAAGGTCTTGGTCAGGCTTGGGACCATGCTGCATCTGAGCCGTATATCCACCCATGAGCATAATCCACCACTTCAATCGTGGCTCTGGCAGCGCAACTGCCTCATAGTCATATTGAAAGTAAAATATCTTCGTTTCTGATCATGCTTGATTGTCGAAGCTCTCATTTCCGTGTATCCTCAGATGTTGACAGCTTACTGGAAAGCAATAGGTGCATTCTTTGTGCTAATTACTGTCAACCATTCGCTTGGCTTATTGAAGTATGCACTAATCCACGCTCGTAGAGTCGAGGAATTGGGAGGCACCAAGTACGGTAAATGACATTATGATATTACAGGACGGTCGAACAGTCTACACAGTCTCCGGGTTAACAGTTGAGTACTTTGATGTCTCCTTCCACTCCGTTGGCACCTTGCAGATCTGCATTTGCATGCCTTTCCCTTGAGGCCTGTACGCAACTTTACTGTTGCAGCTCTGGCAGAATTGCTCCACGTCAAATGACCATTTCGCTATATACGGAGCAGCAGCTCCGCAGACAGTGGTAAGAAGTAGAAGAACTGCCTGTAAACTGGAAACGTAAGCATAGGCATTCAACATCAAAGCCGTCGAAGACCTACTGTGTGGCATTTGACGGCTTCGTCCTCACTTCGGTTCTTGTACATTGGAGACAGTGCGGGCAGTCGATCCAGTCAGGCTGATCACCCAAGAGGTGCAAAGGTGTGACTTTTGGAGGCGTCTGGCTGACTGCCATCACCTCGAGACTGGACATGTACGCGTTCTCGCCCTGACTTCTGACCTCCGGAGCCGAATGCGCAACAACCTCAAGTCCAGGTTCGGATGGAGATTGCGCAACCTGAAGTCCGGCAACCGGCGCTTCAGCCACAACGGCTTCGGGGTAGCATTCGTAATCGATTCTGGATTCTGACTTTTTGCTCTCGATCGGCGGATGCGGCAGTTGATTAGATTCAACAGAATTGACCTCCGATAACTCCGTAGACCTCGATAATGTCGGGTTGTCTGGGATTAGAAACACTGAGGTTGGCGCTGTAGGAGTTGATGCGGCTGGCGTAAGAGGGCTGACACCACCAAAGTCATCGGCTGTGCAAGAAGACATGGTCGCTTCTGAGTAGCTTGGTGGCGCAGGACTCTTCGTAAGCTCTCGACTATCTGTGTCATTATCTGGCTCGCCACATGATCGTGAGGTTTGACGCCTACCTTGAACCTTTGTCCATATCCATTGTGTCTGCAGGAGAGAAAGGATGAGTCGAAAGAGCCAAAGGATGGCTGAGCAGGGCGTAGACAGCAGTTTGTGCCAAAATAGCATAGCCAGTATGTCAATCCCCTGAAATTGATCTGACGGGGATCACGGTGCGAGACCGAAACCGAGACCGAGACAGGAACCGAATTGCGCGGCATGACGATCTCAATTAATGCCGGCAGATATTTGCGGACACGGCATTTGTCGTCCCGATCTCCCGGAATTGTTTCGAATTATTTAAAAGCAGAGCTTGCTCTCGATGAGTTTGATGTTTGCTACAAGCTCGAGTAATTCTGGACCGTCTTCGACTTATACGCCATCCTTGCGCCCACCTTCCCCCCATGTTCTTCCCACGAAGCGCTCTAGCGCTCTTCGCTCTAAGTGTTTCCGTCGAGGCCACGGTTCATGCGTCGAATGACACGCTATCTTCCGGCAGTCCTTGCGCATGCAGTCAGCTGCTTTCAAGGCACCCAGAGTTGACAATCACCCAAGACTCAGATCAATATGCTTTCGAGAGCACCCGCTTTTGGGACAAGAGATCCAACATGCTGCCGACCTGCATTTTCATGCCCACATCGGCTGACGAAGTCGCATCCGCTGTTGGCATTTTTCACAAATGCGATGCGCAATTCGCCATTCGCGGCGGCGGACATATGAACGCAAGTATCACCAGATGGTTCACGCTTGTGCGTGTAGACAGCTAACGGTCTAATGAACAGGTGCCTGGCTCGAATAATATCAACGATGGAGTGCTGGTTGCTCTCAATAATCTGGATCACCTTGAGCTGTCGTCCGATGGCAGCAGCATTCATGTCGGTCCGGGCAATACCTGGAACGACGTATACTCAGCTCTCGCACCTCATGGACTTTATGCCATTGGAGGTCGCCTCAAAACCATCGGCGTCCCAGGTCTTACTCTCATCGGCGGTGTTGGATATTTCCTGAACAAGTATGGATTCTCCATGGATAATGTGCTCAGCTACGACGTTGTCCTCGGTAACGGAAGTCAAGTGAGGGCCTGCAAAGAGTCGTCGCCCGATCTCTTCTGGGCATTGAAAGGCGGCGGTAGCAATTTCGGCATCGTCACCAATTTCGAACTGAAGACATATGATGTTCCCAAAGTCAGCAGTACATTCCAGATCTTCGATGAGGCGTACATGCAGGATTTTATCGCGGCGGCCTGCGATATGGCAGAGTCGGACGATGGAGCTGTTGGCGCAGGTGCCGTCATCAACATGAGCTACAACACAACGACCAAGAAGGTCACACCGCAGGTCTTTGGACTTCAGGAGGGCGTTTCCAACCCACCTTCACGCTTCGCCAACTTCACAGCCATACCTGCCGTGCAGCGGATGCATAATGTGACGGAGCCTGTTACATGGCACTCGCAATTCGAAACGCCTAATCAGATGTTCCGGTACGAAGCCTCACCTTTCCTTCCCTGTGACGATGCGATCTCGCTGACTTTTGACAATTACTCAACACAGCATCGAATTCCAGCACCACACAATAAAACCCGATGCCAAACAGCTGTTCAAGTTCTACAAGATCTGGCGTCAAAGAGTCGAGGATATCCTTGATGTGGAAGGTCTGCTGCCCACATTCGTCCTCAATCTTGTTCCCAAATCTGCGTCAACAGTGGCAAAGACCAATGGCGTCGGCAATACCTTCGGCCTTGATGACAAAGAGTCTTTCATATGTAAGGCGCTCGCTCACGATACACAAAACACCTCTAACTATGTTCGCAGGGTACCAATTAGCCTCATCGTGGGCGCGTGAAGAGGATGATTTGAGGATGACAACCTGGGCGCGGACTCTAATGAATCAGTTTCACGAAATGAATAAAGCAGAGGGACTGGGAACAGACTTTATCTACATGGGAGACGCTGGTGAGGATCAGACCGTGTTCGATCATTATAAGCCAGGGAACATCCAGAAGATGCGAAAGATTCGGGATCAGTACGACCCGGATTTGGTGTTTACTCGCCTCAACTGGGGAGGGTTCAAACTTGGATATTGATACGGGTTCGATGAGCGGGTCGATTCTGTTAGAAGTCATAGAAGCAAGCTAAAAAAAACGGCCTCTATGTAATAATACGTGTTAGGTTATTGTTGTTCACACGGACACTGTTTCCCCCTCTTAATTGTCCTAGATCGTACCCGTCTTCCACGTCTACCTCCTTGTTGTCTGATTACGTCTCTTCTCCCGCTCACAGTTGCATCTCCATGATCATGAGAAATTTCATTCCCTGCTTCGTGGTCTACATCTGTCTGCGTTTTTCCTGTCCTGCAGAAGCCAACCGTCCTTCTACACATGCTATTCTGAACTTGTTATCAAGTATTGAATATTTAATATATTTGCCAGAAGGATTATATCCACTATCAAGCACGCAGTGAGTCTAGACCTTTAGCGGATACGTATACTGTAGCGTATATGCTGGTGATGAATATCTTTAGCTCTACGAAGGAGAGCTCCTGTGGCGGATGCATTTGGTAGCTATCGCTTGAGATTATTATTTTAACCGAGGTCTTCAACAGGAATAATGGATGACCATTGAGGGCTGATGGTAATCCTATCACTGCACAAATTTTGGTAGTTCTATCCACATTTGTTGGTTACGCGTATAGCAAAGATCCCTCGCTTAAAGGATATTGCCTGCGCTGTAATGCTAGACAGCTTGAAAGGACGCAATCCCTGACAATGTTACATACACTCCTGAATTGGGAGACCTTTCGTAGAGTTGCGTTTGGTCTAGAATCCCCCGACTTGAAAAGCAAGCTGTGGGCGTGAATACTGCTACCAAACAGAAGTCTTCGCACTTATAAAGGATCCAGATGACGTTCCCCTCAGAGCTATTACACCTCAATCCAGACAAGATTCTATTCTTCAAGCCTACTACAACGCAACTCTTCAATATCTTAGCTGCACTGCTTTTTAGCAGCACTATCGCCCAGGGTGCTGCTATTGATGATGCATTGACAACACCTTTCAACTCAACTGCGCTGCAACTCGCAGGAGATGACATGAGCATCTCCTCAGGCTGCTACCAATACGATTGTGCCGACAAGAACGCACTTATGGACTTTTTCTCTGGGGACGACCTCTTCCCCACGCAATACCGCGGCTGGATCCGCATCAACCGCTGCGACAAGTGCCAGATCACCTACAACATCGGGAAGAACGGCGGCTGCCACACTTTCGACACGACATGCCTTGGCAAATTGGAAGTCTGTGCAGACCCTAAGAACATGCGCGGGCATTGGGTCAATGGAAAGACAAAGGTCAAGACCTGCGTCAAGTTTACAAAGACGCAGTATACGTGTCAGGTTGGCTGGAACATGTATCTGAAACTTTATACTCCCAAGGAGGTCAAATGTACGTGGTAGGGGGGTTTGGAAGAGCAGGACTAACCAGCACAAGAAGACAGAAGAGACAGACAGAAGGAAGCCAAGGGGGATGAAAGCCGGGGCAGGAGGGGGAACACGGGGACGAAATAACACCGAGCCTGAGAGAGAGTCAATACATTCAACATTGTGACTTCAAACGCGGATCGTTATCAATACCAATCTTTCTATGTATGGACGTCTACATTCAATACGCAGGAGTCCTTGCAACCATGGGGACCTTTGTGTCTCCCCCAGGTTGGTGTTGGTGATGGGCACATCTCTAGGCCTGCGCGCAGCGCCCAGCATTGCTTCTCATACCAGCGACATTATCCAATCGAAAAATGAATGCCCCCTTTTGTCTATCTTTCACACAGAAAATGGTCGAACCATGAACCCAATCTGATCGCGTGTTCGAAGGTTCAGTTCCAAGCGTGGGGTTAGGGTTGGCGTTTCGAGGCGAGTAAGAAGTAATGTTATCCTAGCAGGGGATCTACCTGGAGACATGATACTGGGGCGTCGATCATTTTGTATGGAGCTGGCTAGCTCTATCGAGGGCCTAAGACTTCTTCAATAAATCCACTTACCACAAACAGTATTGACGCTTGTCCTGGCATTAGCGGGAAAATGCCACGACGTAGCCAGTCTGGACCCTGAGCGTCTTCCGAGCTAGAGCGGCTTGAGTTTAAGCTATCGCAAGCCCTGACGCAATATTGAAGATATCTCGCCACTTTTGTTTTTGGTCTCAGCTGTCGCACGCGCGGCTATCTAGCAAATCAGCATGTTCCTCAATTTTCAGACTGGACTGGTTTGGTCCTAGCACGGCCACAAGCGGCTCGTGCTGGCAAGAACTCTCAGCAATCGCACCTGCACTGCAAAGGCTGGCCCAACCGATCACCCGACGTCCCCGATCTCTCTGATCATCCGAGGCATTCTTCGATACCTTTGGCAGAGTGTCAATACCGCACCGGAATACCCCTGCGCCCCCAATGCTGGTTTCGGTGGTTTCTTGAAGCCACTGCCTAGTCAGCTTGCGCACCTAGGGTCGCTACGGAGGCACCGACGTCATCATGGTCTCGGAAGCGGCAAGAGAGCGCGAAGCTTTTAGGTAGGAGCCATCCACGGCCCATCACCAACAGGAACTCCTTGCTCATGCTCTCAGGTACGACCCTTCGCTTCTCACCTCTCAATTCGCCTACACCGACGATGGAAACCTACCTCATCATGTCGAACTGCCTCCCGCCGCCGACCCCGTGCTGAGTGCGCTCGCTCAACTCGGCACTTACGAGACAGGCGCAGAGCGCGCCCTTGTCTCGCTTTTCGACTCGACCTACCAGTATATCGTGGCAGAAGCAAGACCGCAAAAGGGCGCTGCGAATCCCAAGCCTTCGCTCTACGGTACGGCATTGCCCCGTCACCAGACGGCATGCGACCACGTCCTCGCCCTCCTGCCCCAGAATGGCATTTCCGACAATGAACTCCCACTGTCAATCGTGCCAGACTTGGCCAAGGACGCTCGTTTCACATCAAAGGACTATTGTCAGTATGGAAAGGGCAGTCAATTCTACGCCGGTGTGCCGATTCGGACGGGGAAAGGTATTAATATTGGCACCTTCTGCGTTATGAACGAGAAGCAGCCAGCGCTTTGGGACGACGAATGCCTACAGCACCTGAGAAACATCTCGGCCGCAATCATGCATCATCTTGAGATTCGAAGATCCAGTACTATATCGCGTCGACATGAGCGGGTGAACACAGGCATAGGCTCTTTCATTGGAGGAAAGGGTGCGCTGGCAGGAGTCGATTCGACTACAACATACGAGGCGCAGAATGACGGTCTATCACAGGGAACCAATGACCAAACCGAACAAGAACAGCCATCTCACCCAAGGAAGGTCGCGCCATCCGACGACAACGACGAACCGAGAAATCTCTCTCCCAAGCGGGCTGACGGTACTAAAAACAATCCACAACCTGACGGAACACCGAATCGGTCGGCCGACAGTCCGGACAGCGAAGATCAGCAAGCGTTACAAGGCGGTCATCTCGATGCAGATTCCATCTTTCGCAGAGCTGCTAGCATCATTCAACAAGCTTTCGAGGTGGACGGATGTGCGTTTATGCGCGTACCTTATGGCTCCTACAGAGATCTGCCGTCCCTCCAGCCGCCCGACGCAATCGATGCCGTCAACTTCACTTCGTCTGCGAGCAGCGGTGACGAGCAGCAGCATAATTCGACAGAAGACCCTCAAGCTTTGCTCTGCGAAACAATCGCGCATACAGTCAAGCAGTCCTTCACTGCTGATGGCAAAGCGCCCGGAGAGGACAAAATCTGCACCATACCAAAAACCTACATGGCTAAATTACTGAGAAAATACCCTCGAGGAACAATCTTCAACCTGGACGCGGCTGGCGAATTGCAGTCCGGCGACTCTTCCGAGGAGGATGGCACGTTCCATAATAGCGCCACTACAGATGTCGCAGGAGCGAGCACGTCTGGAACCAACCACGACCATGGGCCGTCCCCCCAAGAGAGACAGGCTTCAAGGAGACAACAAGCAAATACCAGAGAAGCCGTCAACTTGCGCCAAGCGTTTCCGTCTGCCCGCAGCATCGTTTTCGTCCCTGTCTGGGACTCTAAGAGGGAGCGATGGCTTTCTGGCGGCTTTGTCTACACGTGCGTTCCAAATCGGCCATTCTCGCTGGAGAGCGATCTCAGTCTACTCGATGCCTTTTCCAGACTCGTTGCGTCTGAAGTGCTCAATGCGGAGACCAAAAAGGCGGAAAGGGCGAAGTCGGATGCTCTGGGCTCCCTTTCACACGAACTTCGGTCTCCTCTCCACGGCATTAACCTGAGTACTGAATTGCTCAGTGACACAGATCTCAGCGTCTTTCAAGGCAACGCTCTGCACACCATCGAGGTGTGCTGCCGTACTATGCTGGACACAATTGATCATTTACTGGACTTCTCCAAAGTGAACAGCCTGGCTCCGGGACGCGCGCAGGACTCATCGGCTGGTAGTAGATATCGGCAACCAAAGAATTCTTTACAAACGAATTTTGGCAAGAAGTCACTGCTTACCGACGTCAGACTTGACGGTTTGGTCGAAGAAGTCGTCGCGAGCGTCTTTGCAGGATTCAATTTCCAGCATATGAGTGTAACGCCACGCTCGGCAGGGAATGAGATGACACCAGTCAAAACTCTGATCGCAGCACACAAGGGCCTCGACGGGCAGTTCGCCGCAGATCAGTTGAGCGCCATGTTTGATAACCAAGGCACACCCACCATGAAGTTCGGCAACACAACGGTCTACATCACGATCGATCCAACTTGCGACTGGCTCTTCCACACCCATCCAGGGGCAATCCGCCGAATTGTGATGAACCTATTCGGCAATGCCCTCAAGTACACACCTTCTGGATACATCCGGGTGTCCCTTAGCCAGGAGACTTCGAAGCGTTCAACAACTGAGCGCTTAGTCAAGTTAACTGTCCAAGACACCGGCAAGGGGATCGGCGAGGACTACCTGAGAAATGGCATTTTCCAACCATTCACACAAGAAGACAAGCTGAGTCAGGGAACAGGTCTCGGGCTAAGCCTCGTCAAAAAGATCACCCACCAACTGCGCGGGAAGATACTTGTGGAGAGCAAGATCGGAGTAGGGACTACCTTCGCCATTACTTTACCGCTGGAGAAGCCATCGCAGAGTCACTCGACGGGGGAAGTCACGGGTGACGCCATATTCAAGAAGCACCTCCAAGAGCTGCGCGGCCTGAGGGTGGTCATTCATGGGTTTGAAACAGAGGAGAATGCAGCAGGTCGCTCCGCTATTGAAGAAATCTGCGCCGGATGGCTCCAGATGGAGGTACTCAGAGACAGCGGTAGCCTGAAGTCAGCAGACCTTGTCGTCCGCTCTGAAGACACGCTCTGTGATTCCCAGGGGCTGGCCATGCAGTTGTCACAAACTCCAAATGTGGTGGTAAGCCGGGATGCACCCTCTGCATGGCGGCTGTTCACGGCGAACGAGGGTGTTGATGAACGCCGGGTCTTCGAGTACATGTCTCAACCGTGAGTCAGCCGAGGGATGAATCATCCGGGGATGGGACTTTCGCTAACATCTGAACAGCATCGGACCGCGGACTCTTGCCAGATCGATCGTGCATGCGTACCATCGCTGGGCGGACTTACCAAAGCCGCTATCGATGTCAGAACCTCCGGCTCTGACCCGCGCCCGCAGCTCATGCACTGAGCAGGTGCCGACATTGGGTACAGATCTTGCGCTGCCAAGGATGGAGCAGGGCCCTACGCCATCAAACCAACAAGATTGTGTTCCCGAGGACGTCAAAAAAGAAGAGTCAGTATCTCTTCAGGCAGCCACAGAGCAAGCCACGAATAAGGAACAGCCAGAGCCTACAGAGCCCGGAGGAGGAAGTACCCAAGGACGATACCTCCTCGTGGACGACAATCTGATCAATCTGAAAGTTCTCTCCGCTTTCATGGCGAAACTCGGCCAGGAGTACACGCTGGCCACGAACGGCAAGGTCGCAGTGAATACGTATAAACAGAATCCCGATCAATTTGTAGGCATCATGATGGATATATCTATGCCTGTCATGGACGGTCTGGAGGCTACGCGCTGGATCCGTGCGCACGAGCGCGAGAACAAGCTCCGCGCTGTCCCTGTATTAGCCCTCACGGGTCTGTCGTCTCATGAAACTCACCGAGAGGCCTTGGAGAGCGGCGTGGACGTCTTTCTCACGAAGCCTGTTGGCTTCAAGACCTTGCGCCAGACCTTGCAGGATTTGGATTTGCCGTTATCCTCACCTCAGATGCTACCGCAACGGTCGAGGCCGCCATGATTGCACGTCGTAAAGAAGAGTCTCTCACCCGTATTATGTGAGCGTGTCCGCCATGAAAGGAAAATTGATATAGACATAGTCATTGGAATCTAGCCTGAACCAAATGCTACCCAGGAAAATATCCTGTACTGCAGGGCACCGCAGACGTGTCTAAGTGGCTGACCGAATCGACCCGAATGGACCGCGAGGGATCCCTACCCTACGCAGGACCTACCTCAGTGACCTCGGCTTCGGCGGGGAACTGGCGGCGTCTGACGGGCACCACCACCACCCAACTCTACGTCCTGACTGGGCGAACGCGTAATTATGTCCCCAAGCTATTTGATTTGGGCGTTTTTCTCCACTAATGCAGACCACGGGAGAGTAGTGACTCCCTACCAAGATTCAGTACCTTTTCCAAATATGGTGGTGAACCCCACCACGGCACTTGTATAAGTGAATTCCTGGGTCGGCCCCTCGCTCAACATTGCTCAACTCACTTCGTCATCGTCGCAAAAGCACCAACCGCCACATTCATCGATCAAGAAAAGCATACAACCCTTCGCCAACCAGATGGAGCAAAAGCTACGGCAACCGGGTGTCTTTGGTCAGCTATGCTGGGATACATACACTGTCATCATCCTCGGGTTCCCAGAGAGGGCCGGCACTACTCGCAATGAGGTCTTGGCCACTCTCGATAAGAGCGCGTTGAAATTGCTCGAAGCATACCCATCACTAGCAGGCCAAGTAATCAAAACTGGCCAGACTGCTACCAATTCGGGCAAATACGAGATTGTACCCTACCAAGCACACCAAGGAGGCAAATCGCCAGTACTCCGCAAAGATTGCGAGGAACTTTGCCCTGCTTATGAGAATATTCTCGAGGCTGATGCCCCCTTTGCTATGCTAAATGGCGACATTCTATCCCCGGTCAAAGGCATGGGTTACCAGTACGAGGCGGGCAGCGAAATGCCTGTCTTTATTGCACAGGCTAACTTTGTTAAGGGTGGCATGCTGCTTTGCGTTGCCTCTATGCACAACGCGTTAGATATGAATGGTCAAGGGACCGTTTTGAAGATGTTTGCCACTGCAGGCAGGGGCGAGGAATATGATCCGAAAATAGTTGCAGCTGGCAATCGGGACGCCGATACCATTGTGCCTTTCTTGAAGCCTGGAGAGCCGTCTGCCGACCACGACTTTATGCGTCGTCCCTCCACGCTCAACTTCGATCCCAGCGCCCAGCCGAAGATTGCGCCAAGGCCAATTGATTGGCACTATTGGCGCTTCTCATCCAAAGTGCTTGAAGATATCAAGAAGAAAGCCTCGAGCGGGCGTACATGGGTCTCTACCAATGACGCCCTGACTGCGTTCCTTGTGCAGTCCCTGACTGCAGTTCGTGTCCGCGAAGGGAGGGTCGCCAAAGATGAGATTGTCCAGTTGCAACGTGCCGTGGACTCCCGGGCGATGCTAAACCCGCCGGTTGAAGAAGGCTATCTTGGCCATCTTGTCGCCCTTGCTGAAACAACCTGGACAACGGCAGCGGAACTCACCAATGCCTCTTTAGCAGACGTGGCAGTTGATAGTCGCGAGTCACTCAAGAAAGTCGACGATCACTTCGTTCGCAGCCTTGCCACACTAATCAACAACACAGAAGATAAAACTACAATCTTCTACGGAGCCCGCGTCAAGCCCGGCAGAGATTTCCTAGTTTCTTCGTGGGCACAGTTGCATTGGCTCAACAAGTGCGACTTTGGAATCGGCGCGCCGGACTTTGTGAGGCGTGCACGCATGTCACCCGTCCCTGACTTGACGTACATTATGCCGAAGAATGGCAAGGGAGATATGTTTCTTGCTACATGTTTATTCCACGAGGACTTTGTTGGACTGGCCAATGACGAGGCATGGAGGAGGCAGGCTGATCTTACAGGCTAAGAGAAGGGACATGTCTTGAGTACAGCGACGTATGAGATGGGAGAAAGGAAGGGCAAATCTGGAAATGGTTAGGAGTCATGATGATCACCAGCGATAGTGGTAAAGAAGCAAGGGTTCCCATGGGTTTCTCATCTTTGCGCCTAAGTAAACTCCACCAGGATAACCAAACAGTGTACTAGACTGACAGCAAGATCAATTGAGGTCCGTAGAATCATGCTCATATTAAGCCCCAGGCGCAGAAGTTGTGCATCAGTTGCGATTAGCATTACGCCTAAGTACTACGTGCGACCAGGATGAAGCCGAGGTCTCTGCTAATGCAAAAATGCTGTGAAGCGGAACCAACAAGCTACACAGGCTAACCTCGGGTACACGTGGAGCAGGGAAATCCAGGGCCAATTCATCGAAAGCAATGCAACAAAGCATGCAGCCGTCAATGAAGATTATGTCGCGCGAGGTCTGCATACAACGAACGCGGAATATCCCAGGCAGTAAAAATTTGGAAAAGAAGGACTGTTTACCGGCACGGATCATGAACGCGGCGTCTCCGGCTCAGATAGGACCAATTGCGATAACCTAATTCATCATTTCTCCCGGCCTCCCCCCTGCTCTCTCTCTCTCTCCATCTAGGCCCTGCATCTGGCGCCACAGTGCGGGGTCTGTCGTGGTCTCGTAGTTGGGGAGGGCAGCTGATCAGATGATAGGGTAGACTTTCCGCCCATGCCCCGGATACCTCCCCAGTTGCATGCACAATGGAGGCATCGATAGTAGTTCTGGATGGCACATGTATGGAGATATCAGGAGCGATATCGGGAATGGTATGACGCTTGTGAGGGGCGCATTGAGCTTATCATTACTCTTGATAGTCAGTCCAAGCCGACCGACGCTTTGAGTGCCACTGTTCCATCGCTAAAGTTAATAAAGGAAGAGATTTAAACACCGGACGTAGCCGAGCGACAGGCATTCGTTGTAAAGCAACCAACAGCAAAGACAAATCAAGACATCCTGTCCATACCCTACTCTGGCTCCCTCCTTAGAATCACCAGTATCTACCGGACAAGGTCGGTCGAACTATTGCCGGAACTGGCGCTCTGTCACAATGGAGCAGGTCGATTGGCAACAACTGATTCAGGAGAAGAGGGCAGCAAGAGAAGCTCTCATCTCCGAAGAATGGAAGCTTCCAACACACATCACCGATAAAGTCTCACCAGAGAGCACACATAGCGCCTTTGACTTACTAAATGAAGCTGCGCTCTTAACGGAGCGAGAGAGGGACATCACGGAAAATAACACTGCTACTAGCCTCACCGCAAAGATCGCCTCTGGTGAGCTTTCATCCTACGATGTCGCCGTGGCGTTCTGTAAACGGGCAGCCATTGTGCACCAATTAGTACGCCGTCCTTCCCTGCCTCACTTCAGTCTCCCCCTCACTGTGGTTGTGTCTTCCTTCTGCGCTGCAACCTGACCTAAGCTGACTTCTTCTGCCTGGAAGACAAACTCCCTCACGGAGATCTTCTTTGACAAGGCACTCGAGCGCGCGCGATGGCTCGATGATTATTTCGCAAAGGAAGGTAAAACATGCGGCCCCTTCCACGGCCTGCCCATCACTCTCAAGGTACGTGTGTCTGTCAATGGTGGCATGCCTGGTTCATAGTTGGACAAAGCTGCTTTCTCTTCCAAGGGAAATTCCCACCAGCCAAAGGCAGCGTAACTAACGTTGCGGCCAGGACATGATTCATGTCAAGGGCGAGTACTCTACCATGGGTTTCGTGGGCCATCTCAAGTACCCAGCCGCAGAGGAGCATGCCGTTATTGCCGAAATGCTTGAAGCTGCCGGAGCAGTGTTCTACTGCAAAACCAATGTTCCACAGACGCTCTTCGTAAGTGCCAAATTTCTCATGTCGACTTGATAGTAGTCATAACGAGCCATCGCGGGATGCTGACCAGTCTCACTGCGCAGGTTTGCGAGAGTTTCAACAACGTGTTTGGTCAAACTCTGAACCCCTACAAGCTTTGCCTCTCCCCCGGAGGCAGTAGTTCAGGCGAAGCAGCCCAGATAGGGCTTCGCGGTTCGCTTATGGGTGTTGGTTCGGATATTGCTGGCTCAGTCCGAGTACCTGCCTTGCTCACGGGTATTTACGGATTTCGACCTACGGTGAACCGTCTTCCCTTCTCAAAGCAGGCGGTTCTTGCTTCCAAGGGTTGGCAAGGCGTTCAACCAACCCTTGGCCCGATGGCACATACGGCACAGGACCTCACACTGTTCATGAAGACTCTGATTGAAGCTGAGCCCTGGAGATACGATTCCACAGCTTTCGCTATTCCTTGGCACAATGCGCCTAAGAAGGACAAGTTAACTATCGGCGTGTGGTCGCAAGATCCCGAGTTCCCAGTCTACCCACCTATTGCAAGGAGTATAGCGTCCGCAGCAAAGAAGCTCGAAGCTGCGGGACACATTATCAAAGTCATCAAGGCCCCGCCGACCATGAAAGCGATGAAGATTGCTATGCGCTGGTTCGCGTTGGACCAAGTCAACCTACCATTGCAACTGCTCCAGAATGGCGGTGAAAGCCCAATAGCGGACCTGGCAGCCATGGACCCTAGCAATTTCCTGGACCCCGGCTTTGTCCCTGACTTGACCGAGAACATCCGTATTAGTGCTGATTTACACGACTATCGAGAGGAATGGGCGACTATTTGGCGTGAGTCTGGCATCGACGTGCTGCTTTGCCCGGCCAGTCGTGGATGTGCTCTTCGACATGGAGAATTTGGCCCATTGATGTACACGATTCCATGGAATCTCCTCGATGTAAGCTGCCACACCTCTCTATAGTCTTCGCTTCAGAATGAGTTTCACGGTCTCGTGACTAACCCAAACACCCAGTTCCCGAGCAGTGTAGTTCCTTTTGGAAGGGCCGACAAGACTGTCGACTCAAAGGATGGATGTGAGTACAATTGCATTTCCGCATCTCCCGGGGACACTCTTTGCTGATCATGCTTTTTACAGATGATGCGAGCGTCGTTGATGGCGCACCGACAGGGTTCCAATTGGTCGGATGGCGATTCCAGGACGAGAAGACGCTGATGGCTACCGAGGTCATCGCAGATGCGTTGAGGGATTGATTTGGACAGCGGCAAATAATGCCTTGGCCAATGGAACATTTGTTGGGCTATCGTTTCGCGCGTAGATATGTACGGCAAACCAGGACTAGCAATCAACATGGAACTTGGAGCAGAGTAGCCAGCACGTCACGACAAAGACCCTAGACTCCTGGACTCCGATAGTAATCCTAATTGACAGTGTCTCAAGTCTGAGGCGAGTTCTCCCATTCAATCTTCCTTGCTATGGTAGCTTCACCCGGTGGCTGGTCAAAGCCTTCAAAAAGCGCCGGGTCGTAAATCTCCGACGAGTACTGGTGAAACATTTCCAAATCCCCCAACCCGAGATGCATCATCGTCTCCAATGGATTCGGAGCAGATGCTGATGTCGGCTGATGGTTGAACCGTGGGCTATTTAGCAACGAAGGAGGGTCATCCGGGAGCCCGATAGCGGTATCTGAGCATCGTGGTTAGTTCGCCGACTCTTTACCATCTAAACCAGGGACATCATACCTTCGGCGGTACATAACTCAAATATGTTGTTGATGTACCTTGAACAGCTGAAAATGAGACTGTTGTCATGGTCTAACCTCTGGAAGATCGTTTGTACTTGGTCTATAAGCGACTTGCAGATCTCCAAAGCGGTTTCGTCCTTTGCGTTGTGGGCATGCTGCGACCAGAGAATGCGACCAAGAACGACCAATGCAGCCGTGAACACTATCCATCATCGGTAGTCAGTAAAATGGTCCTGAAACGCCAAAGACATGAGAGAACAAGGAAGGGCTCACCATAGTAAAGCGTGTAGTAGCCCACGCCGAGGTTATTGTTCCCTGACTGGTCGGCCGTGATTATAGTGTGTACAAGCTCAATAGTGCTTTGTGCTGAACGGACGCACTCATGAGCCTCTCCCAGCGAGAGCTGAACGATATATGATGTGGTCTCGATGGATTTGTGATCGCCGCTGAACAGATAGCGAATGGTACTGCCAAGAAAAGGCCGATGAATCAAGATATTGATGTTGTGGTACCTCAACGTGAGAATGACCCTCAGACGATTTGCCGGCGAGTTCTCTCGCAGCATCTTAGCCTTGGTCTCGCAAAGTTGAAGGTGCGCCGGCAGACTTGCGGCCCAAGCGCGAAGTTGCTTCCGGAATTGGCCTGAGGCTTGCAGAGATAACGCATCATCCGGCTCGAGCTCAAAACTATCAATGTTGCCGCTGTACTGTTGCTTGAGCGAGCCACTCATGATTTGGTAGAGCTGAAAGGAAACGGCAAGGAAGTCAGCCGAGATACCGACATCGATGGATGAGCGTGGGGATGGCAGCGCAGCATCAGATGGTGGCTTCCAGTCCACCATGTACTCGTCGGGAACAATAGCCGGGCGACCAAAGGCAACGCTCAAGACCTTATCCATACAGTATATAACAATCCAGGTCCGTCGACTGTACTCAGCTTGTACTTCGTCAAAGCCTGCCCGGGTTCGGGGACTGTGAAGTCCCAAGGCCAGAGCTGAGCGTACAAGAAGCCCTAAAACATTCCATGCTTGCACGGAGCGTTGTGCGCCCTGGTAATGAATAACAAGTAAAACAAGATATTGAACAATCTCAAGGCTTATAACTTGCTTGGACAGTTCACCACATAGGTCTGTGGCTCTTTTAAGGAATGTGTTGGCTCTCTCTTGACGCTCGCGAGCCGAAGGGGTAACATCGCGATCAAGACTTGAAACAGTAGCAAAGATGACGTTGAGCGTGCCGAGGAAGGTGCGGCGAACTCGAGCCCAGCCATTTTCTTTGCAATTCTGGTATGTTTTTCTCATGGACTCTTCGTGAATGAAAGGAAACACGCAGCCTGCGGTATCGAAATATATATTAAGCATCCTGTCCATCTCGTCGGATGAGGGAAGTGTAGTCATTTCTCTAGGGCTGGCTCCGGGTGACGCCGCAACTGGATTTGCGTAAGACCGGGATGCCTTTGCTATGTTGCCTTCGTCGAGATAATGTGAGCGTCCTGTCGTGGCCGCCCCTGCTGGTCGCCGCGTAGAACTATTGCGAATGTGATTTAACACACGAAGTAGAAGACGTGTAAAGTCAACGTTGGAGGAGCTGCCAAAGAAAGCAGAGGTGTGCTCCTCGATGAAGGTCATCGCCATCCCATTCGCGGTAGCGTCTTCATCTTGAGGCTCCTCAAGACCGGTCGCGTGGGAAAGATTGTCCTTGGCATGATTCTCGAGCGAAACCGTGGGCGGGAATGGATTGGAAGATCGATACTGACTATCTCCAGCACAGGCCGAGAGATGGCCCTCAACAACATAGTCGAGTCGTGTGAGGACCTGCTCTATTTTGGCAACACGTGCGTCTAGATCCGTGATATACTCCTTGCGAACAATGATGTTGGCAGCAGAGTCGCCGGGTTCATACTGGCAGTCGAACCCCAGACTAACACATGATGAACACAAGGGGCGTACACCATCACATCTTCAGTAGGAATCAGAGTCAGCGCATGTTCAGGGCTAGCGAAGAGATAACAGATGACGTCTATGAAGAGCTCACAGGCGGTTGGCCGGGGAGGGCTATCGCGTACCTGGATTTGCGCAGGCGGCAAGCAGTACATGCCAGGGCAATCCTGCGTCGTTTGGCAGCAGGGGTCTGTGAATGCTCGGATGTGTTCTCCATTGATGGTTCCATGCTGCCTGTCGCGCAATACGGGCTCGTGTGATTTCGGCTGACCGGGATGAGGTGGGAAGGAAATGCGATGGCGGCGACAGCGGCACGCCTCGGAGGGATGGGGTCGCTCCTCTTCTTAGAGAGAATGCACAATCAAGTGCTAGGCCAAGCTGGGCGGGACCGGACTGAGAAAGCGGAATGAGTAACTGAAATGAGCACCTGGAACTGTCTACTAGTCGTAGTAGTAGCAGGGAGCACGGCATCTACTCCTATAACTGTTGTGTGGACCATGGCCGAGGCCGAGACCGTGGCCGGAACCTTCGGATTGAGTGTTATCTGAACATGACTGAGATCGACGAACCGAGATGCTGATTGAAGCGTTCTGTAGTTCGCGAGGTGGAATTGGTATCGCCTCAAGCGAGTCATGGTGAATTGCACTAGCCCATGGAGTGAACTGAATACAGGCTGCCATAACGGGCCATAATGAGCAGTGACATATCTGGTTTCTGAAATTATGGGGAACAGAGATACCGTGGAGTCGAGACGAGTCAAGTTGAGTCGAACAGCAAATGTGGAGGTGTAGCTGACAACTGCATGAGTTTGACACAGCGCAAGCTGCAGAAGATGGAAAGCTAGGCATGCCTTGTATAGCCGAGGCGTAGCATTGGAGAGAGAGCTTCATATAGCCGAGGCGAACCTCAACAAGGAGATAGACCATGTCAGGCTTATCAAAGTCTAGAGCAGGCACTAGCGATCCACCATTAGGGAGGGCGAGTGCCGGAACCTGTGCCGGCAGTAGGGGTTTGTGCCACTAGCTCCTAGCCCCCCGTCAAAATGGTGTGAATCGTAGGACATGGCAATCAATGGTATCGTCAATATCGTGTTCCCATGCATTTGCCAGGGCAAGAGGGGACAGGCCATCCCTCGCCTTTCGGGCCAGTCGGGATCTGACCGGACATAAAGGTCTTCAGCTACCTGCTCTAGGTAAGCCTTATCATCGGCCTTGCGAGGATTGCTGATTAGCCTCTCCAACCAATCAACATAACCGATCAGGTTGTCGCAGGCCAAGTGAGGCAAAAACCCGTCATTGACCTCCACATGCGCCTTTCCCCTCCGGAGGGCTAGAGGACTCGCAGTCATCCGACGTACCCCCGTCCGTCAAGGACGCAACAGCCCATACGCATTGCGATTCGAAACCTCATGTCGCCTCTTTGCCGTCTTTAAATGAGGCTGAATCTTATATGCGGTGACATTATCTTCATTGGCGATTGCATTGCACTGTAGAACCTCATCTCAACAATCTACAACACGCGTTTGTCGCAGGGTGGTATACAATACACACTATGGCGGCTCAGTCGAACGAATTCAATGTCGCCATCGTCGGTAAGTAGTGACATCGCTCTCACTTCATTGGCCCTCATCATTCTTCAGCCTTCTCTGACCACGTGATCCAATAGGTGCTGGAGTTGCAGGGCTTGCGCTGGCCATGGGCTTGCACAGGCGGGGAGTGTCTTTCACCATCTATGAGGAAGCCAAGGAGTATTCCGTTGTTGGGTGAGTTGCCTCCCACACTTAGACATTCAAGTCGTTCAATCACCTTCATATCATTCCGAGGCGCTGACAGCTACGCGACAGCGCCGGTATTGGATTCGGCCCAAATGGCATCCAGGCCTTAGATCTGATCGAGCCTGGGTTCCGTCCCCTCTACGAGAGTGTTTGTGTCGGAAACAAGGACGCCGACGCTTCGTGGGTCTTCTTTGAGGGCTTGCTACTCGAGCCTGGTTTCGGCCGGGATCAACCCTGGAACGGTGACCTCAAATCAGCGTGGGGACACAAGGGTTACCAGCGCAAGTCTGTAAGCAATCCCTGCCTTACCTAACTTAAATAGCGTGTAGAAATGGGCGCAGACTGACCAGACCCGAAAGGCACACCGGAAGGAGTTGCTCGATATCATGACCAGCTTCATCCCCCTTGATAGTGTTAAGTTCAATAAGAAGCTTACCGCTATTAAGGAGGGGCCCGAAAGCGTCCTCTTAGAGTTTGAGGATGGCAGTGTCGCTACCCACAGTGTGCTCGCAGGCTCTGATGGTATTGCAAGCATTGTGCGGGAGTATCTTCTGAAGCCTCTGTACCCTGAGGAAGCATATCCTGTATATTCCGGAGCTCATTGCTATCGAGCCGTCATTGACATGGAAGAGGCTCGCGAGATTATTGGTGATTTGACAGATACGGCGAAGGTTTTCTTCGGCCCCGACACGGGTGCTGTGTCGTACCGAATCACTGGAGGCAAGGTAAGTGATGACAACTCACAATGATGTAGAGACACGCTGATCATCATATTCAGGAGTGGAACTTCCTTCTGCTCAAGGCCACACCGAAGGAGGACTGGCCATACCCAGGCAGGGTCACCAAGCAAATCACCCATGAGGAGATGATGGCTGATTTTGAGGGCCTGAACATCGACGAGAGTTTTCGGAAACTCGTCGTCAAGGCGAAAACGGTCAAATGGGGTCTTTTCCATCATGCCAAGACATCAACATATTATAGGGATAGAATCTGTCTCATTGGAGATAGTGCTCACGCCTCAATGCCTTTCCAGGCCGCTGGAGCCGCGCAAGGCGTTGAAGATGCCCTCGTTCTTGCCTATATCCTTGAAGATCTTGCCAAGAGCTCTGCGAAAGGTGGTGCTCAACAAACAGAGGAGATCAGAGCAGGCCTTCAAGCATACGATGCGGTCAGGAGACCTCGTGCACAAAAGCAACTCGATCGTGCTCACGAAGTTGGCAAAATGATCTACTTTCAACACCCAGAGTGTGGAGATGACATGAACAAGATCCTCAACAAATTGCAGAACGGCTGGCTGGATTGGCTATGGTTCCCTGACCTGCAGGCCGACATCGACCAGGCTAGATCGCAAATGCAAGCAGCATTGCAGAAGAAATGAGCACGATAGATCATTAACATAGACCACTGAACCCCATTCTTTCTACCCTTCAGAGTTACGTTTCACACATGGCGTTGTGGCAAACTATGATGGGTGTGGATGTCACTAGATCGGGGAGTATGTCTTTCGCCACTCAGTACAACTTACAAGCTATAAAATATGTTGAATGTCTCGGGTATTCAACAGGCCCAGCACCTCTGTGAATTTACACCACCAATAATTTACAATTATGCGCTAAGAAGCCAGTCATGCTCCCAAGTAGCGCGGGTGTTTGAAGAGGTGTGGTAGTGAACGTATGAGAAGACTCCCGTCTTGTCCCTGGCCCGGTCCGACGCCTGAAAGATTAGAAGTATCAAGCTCTCAGGCTATCCCACCACCGTATAATGGCTTTAGCTCAGAACGAGCGCACTAAAGGTCTTCAAAGACGCTATCTATATACTTGAAGTGGCAACACAACATGTCGGGTGCTGGACTTGATGTCAAGGAGGTGGAATCGTCGCCAACATTTACGGACAACTGAGTCCAGACCACTCCACGGTTCTGGGCTGTTGGTCATCTAGCGAGGTGTGGCAGAAGCCCACTTCGACAGAGTTCAATATGAACTCCGCATCTCTGTAGATAGTCTCTCGGTGGAGTGGCAACACTCAACCCATGCTAGCCGGGAGCGAGTCTGCCAAAGCAAGAGCGATAGCCAGAGGAAGTTGCCACTTATTAGTCTGAAGCCATCGTTCTTACCTGCTCTTTATGATGCCCAGAGAGATGACCTGTTTGCCACTTGCACCAGGACTAAGGCTGGAATCGACCCGGTGTGGATGTTCACGAGGATCAGATCTCTGGCATGCTGCGATGGAACGGACTAGGCTGGAGATACCAATAGTCCTCTTATGGGACCCCACGATAGCAGACTCCACATCATATACTGCCGATCTATGAGCGATGTCTCTGTACGTGCCTATCGTTAGTATGCCCTCCTCGAACTGAGGTGACACGCCAAGTGTTGAGGACATAGTTCTTATGGCACATCCGTTAACATTGGTAGCAAATGCATCGTTCTTGGGCATGAAATAAGGCTTCCAATGGGGCCACCAGACCCAAGAAAACTTGTTAGCAGCTAAAATACCCGCCGCGGGGGCAATCAAAGCTGAGGCTGCCTCGCCGGCTGCGACCAGTTCTGTTGTATCAACCACGTGTACAAGTGCAAGTTTACAGTTTGTAGAGTCTTTTAGCAGTACTATTCTCAGTAGGAGCTGCCCCCGCTGAGCAAGCCTCTTAGCGAGATCCAGTGACTGCCTTACTCTATGCTACTGGATGATTGAAGCAAGACATCTTTCAGTAGAAAAAAGCACATTTATTTCCTCTGCTGGCGTCCAGAACTTGAAGAACGGTCACACCTCTGCCAATTGAGAAGAACTGATGTCCGTAGCACGTACAGTAAGGTTAGAGTTTAAAGGAGATTCTCAGGATCTGCACAAGTCTCGACCATCATTCAGTTGCAATAGGTGAAAGAAGTAGGTAGTTGAATGATACCTTGTACTGCCGGTCTATCCGCAAAGCCCGAGGTTACCACAGCTATCGACTTTGGTGTATTTACATACTAGACTACGGGTCTCCATGCTCAGCTCATTCTCAGCGCAGTGGCGGACTAAGTATAGCACGAGCTCGCGTGCGCGAGCATTGAAACCTAAATCGACGTGGTCGCACCAATAGTGAGGCTTTGTCTCAGTGTGTGTGCCAGCCCAGTGGCGGGGAACCATAGGAAGAGAAAGGGTGTGTGTAGCAGATGCTTATCTTCTCTCAATCATTGTGGCTGACGAGTATGGACAGAGGTGCACTATAGCCCACTTAGCTTATCGCGCGTAATAACCCCCGGATCTCTGGGTGGACTCGACTCCTACTAGTCATGCATCTAGTATGCATTACCCCGGAGTCCACGCCGCTAGAGTGTAGTCACAGGAGATACAAGAGAGATAAGGCAGAGGGCCTCGATTCAGGTGAGTTGAATGTGTATAAATCACAAGGTCCATGCACTCTTTCCGGCTGTCATCGACCTCGTTCATGTTCTCGGATTCCAACCTCTTTCTCTCACACACTCAACCACTCCCTCCTCCGTTGCGGTTACACTCCTCTCAACCACAAGAATGGCGATAGAGACTTCCCCACACAACTTGGAGTACCAGTCCTCTGACAAGGCGGATATGGTGCAGACCGCGTCCGTCAAAGCCGGTGTGATTGACGATGGCGTCGACCTGGAATCCCGCGAGGTCTTCCAGTCTGGCGCCGACGTTCTTGAGTTCAGAACTGTCAGTTGGCAGCGTGCTGCCATTATGTTCTGCAAGATCAACTTTGCAATGAGCATTTTGGCCATCCCTGAGGCGATTTCAACAGTCGGCGCTGTTGGTGGTTCCCTCATTCTAGTCGGCTTCACATCCTTGAACGTCTGTAAGTCTCATGGTCAAGATCGTACATTGTCCGAGTTACGCGTCATCATTATCTAACACGCTTTAGATACTGCCCTCATTCTCGGTGATTTTCACAACAGGCACCCGGAGTGTCACAGTAAGCTGTCCCTAAAACTACTATTGACGTAAACTGGGGTCTTTCTGGCTAACGCCACCTTTAGTGTTGGCTGACATGATGGGTCACATCTGGGGAAGAATTGGGCGCGAGCTTGTCGGCGTTCAAACCATTGTTCTTCAAATCCTCATCACCGCCGGCGGTGTCGCTACGACCGCTGTGGGACTGAATGCCCTCTCCGATCACTCACAGTGCACAGCTGTGTTCGGTCTTGTATCTGCAATCTTGATCACAGCTTGCTCCTCTATCCGAACCTTTTCAAAGCTTGGTTGGATTACCTGGTTTGGTATGATTACGTTCACTATTGGAGTGCTCGTCTTCACTATTGCTGTAACACAACAAGACAGGCCAGCAGCAGCTCCCCCAACTGGCGACTTTGAACTTGGCTGGGCAGCTATTGCATATCCTGGCTTCGTTGTCGGGATGGTTAGCTCTGCAAATCTTTTTATTTGCACTGCTGGGTCATCTATGTTCCTCCCTGTTATCTCTGAAATGCGTCGACCACAGGACTATCGCAAGGCCTGTCTCTGGGCTGGTCTTATTGTTGGCGCCCTGTATCTGGTCCTGAGCCTTGTTATTTACCGATACTGTGGAAGTTGGCTGTCCGTTCCCGCGTTCGGCAGTGCTGGGCCTCTTTTCAAGAAGATCTCGTACGGCATTTCACTGCCTGGCTTAATTATCGGCCTCGGCATTTACCAACACGTTGCAGCAAAGTACGCCTTTGTTCGTCTGCTTAGAGATTCAGACCATCTCCAAAAGAATACGTTGGTACATTGGGGCACATGGCTCGGAATCAATTTCGCGCTTGGCACAGCTGCTTTTATTGTTGCCGAGGCCGTGCCTATACTTAACTATCTACTTGGCTTGGCTGGTGCTCTTTGCGCTGCTCCTTTCAGCCTCATTTTCCCCTGCCTTCTATGGATGCACGATTTCAAGGCACACAGAACAGGCAGCCTTGTGCAGAAGGCGCAGTACGCGGCGCATGTCCTCATCATTCTGATCGGCTCTTTCATGGTCGTTGGAACAGCGTAAGTTCCCCAATCAATTCTGGATGTCAACCAGCGCGCTGACACTGTGTCCTTTCTTCAGATATGCTGTCGGTGTTGCTATCAAAACGGCCTTTGATACAGGAATGATCGCTCGGGTCTTCGACTGCGCCGATAACTCTGGTGCCTGAAAGGCTCTCGCGCAGGGTTGGGACAATTGAAAATATAGATGAATGGAACGCTGTGTACCATTAGCTAGCTACCTCGCAGTACAGATGACATGGAAGATGTCTCCTGTTACTGTCCACATGACGGGAGAAGAGTTCCGAAAACAAATACCGATCAAGATGAGATACGTTTGAGTGCTCTGTTGTGTAGCTTTTTGATCTCCTAGCCGGTTGAATCATCTGGTTGGCCAATAGCGATCTCGTCCTTGATCAGAGGGAAAATCGAGATAGGCGGCTCTTTAACTCGAAATTGACATCCCAAAGGCGCGGCGTGAAACAGAGTTCGAGGCACAAGCCAGAACTGTGAGTCCGATCTGTTGTCAGCTACCCTAGCTACACCTCAGACGCATGTCAATTGAAGCCTCGATGAGACATCCTTGCCTCCGGCAATGAGTCGCACATTGAGAACAGATCACTCAGGGCGCAGTCGCTTCTGTGCAGTCATGTTATCACCATTGCGAGATCTCATGCCTTTGCTTGTCAGTACAACGCGCTTTTTCCAGCCTGAATGTACTGATTGGGTGGTTTGCGTGGATATCCTCGGCTACTGAGACGCGTTGCCACTGACTTCGACAGCCTCGGCTACCCAGCTTTCTGCGTAGCGTTGACTTCTAGCAGAACTTTATTGCTCAGATGATGGGCGCTCTTCGTTTTCCGAAGCAGTTCATGCGCATAACACTGGTTTGCCGTAACCCTCCTTGTAGTGTGCAAATGTGATCTCTCCTCTGCCCTGGCTTCCTTTACTTAACCAGTTCGTAGCTTAAGAGAAGTCCCCCCACAGCTGGGGTTTCATGTTCAAACCCCATGACGACCTCCTTCGAAACATGTAGTAAGAGCAAACAAGTCATGCATGGTTCAAAGAGCGAAGAAGGGCGTCCCATCAGGAGGACCATCAGGAGGACAGGTCTGCGAAGACGGCTCTTCCCCGCTATTCTCATAGATCATGTATACACCCGCTCTCTTGTATGTTGATAAGAATGAAAGCATGGCAAACACCTGATTCATTACCTCCTCTCAAGTCTTTTGCTGTTGCACGTACGATATGCTGGAGACGTCCCGACTCGACAGACGCCGGGTGTCAAAGCAGAGAAACTAGTCGTATCTCAAGCGGAGAAAGTCGCGAGAACCCGCAAGATAAGTCAAGCGAATGATCAAGCAGGGCGCACTAGGCGTCTCTTGTGTGGCGACGGCGACATACCAGGTTCGAGATACCGGCTCACTCGGAAAGCGCCGGTTGCGCAGGCAGCCAGCAGGCTTGTCTCGGTGACGCTAAGAGCAATCAAGTAGGACACGGGACGCGGCATCTAGACTCCAGATTAGAGGGGTCGAATCGTGGGGATAGAGATAATGGCTGCGACACGGTCACGATAGTGAAGGACTGTCCCAGAACGCGAGTAAGCTAGGTACTTAACGTGGCCGAGCAGTTGCGATGCAAACAGAATCTCTCCATCTCACTGCACCTCCATCTCCGGATCAATCTGAAGTGAACGTACTTGCATTGTAAGCCGATCGCTAAAATGGTCAAGTCAATTCGCTTTGCAGACGGTGTGGATGTTCCCGTGCCTGGCTTTGGCGCTATGGGCATCAGCTTCGCCTTGGGTAAGAACCTGACTTACGAGGAGGCTGAGCCGGTTCTTTTGAAGGCCCTTGAGCTTGGGTGTACATTCTGGGATACTGCTGTATCCTATCGGGCTGGCGTCAACGAGAAGCTCCTTGGAGACTTTATCCGCAAGCACGATTGCCGAGACAAGATCTTCAGTACGTTGCGTTCCTCACTCCGAGCGCACAATCTCTTGCTCATGAACCTTTGTAGTTGCCTCAAAATGTGGCGTAGCTGTTTTCGAGGACGGCGCGGTCAATAATACAGCTGCCCACATCAAGACTTACATCGACGGTACAATCGAGCGACTGGGCTTCGCTCCCGATCTCTACTATCTCCACCGCATCGACCCTGGTGAGTGTTCGAGGCTCTCTGTCGCCAAGGACGACCGCCAAAGCTGACTCCATCGACCAAGCAACTCCCCTGCAAGAATCCATCACAGCCTTGGACTCGCTCCGGAAAGAGGGCAAGACAAAGTACATTGGGCTGTCGGAATGCTCTGCGGCGACCCTGCGAACAGCCAACTCAAGTCAGTCCAAGTTCGCGACCATGAGAATTGTACAGCGCAGTCTTTGCTAACAACACGCTGCAGTCGCGAAGATCCATGCTATCCAAGCAGAATACTCAGCCTTTGAGACAATCCACGAAGCTGATGGGCTTGTGGACACAGCACGCGAGCTGGACATTGCCTTTATCGCTTATGGTCCGCTCGGGCACGGCTGGCTAGTTGAGGACTTTCCTTTCCAGTCGCCTGAAGATTTCAACGAGGACGACTATCGTCGCCAAAGTAAGCAGCGTCGCCCCGCCTCGATTCCTCCCCATCTCACTTCATACTAACTCGGTGCTTCTTAAGTTCCAAAGTTCCAAGGTGAGAACTTCTTCGCAAATAAGAAAATCAGTGAGGGATTCAAGGATCTTGCAAAGCGTAAGGGATGTACCGTGACGCAAGTTGCGCTTGCATGGGTAGCTGCCCAAGGTATGATTGCGCTTCCTGGTACTACAAGCCCACTACGACTGGAGGAGAATTGGTCATCAAGAAAAATTGATCTTACGCAAGAAGAGATTGAGGAAATGCGTGTCAAGATTGGGATGCTGAAGGCCCAAGGCGACCGTTACAGCAAGGAGGCAGCGAAGGACATCGGGAATTGAGAGAGCTGTGGATTCACCCACAGTGTGCCATCGCGGACAAGTACTGAAGCCGGGCCAAGAACGGAGCCCGCCATTGAGGTCAATTGACGACTATAGCATGCATCACGCAGCACAACAAAAAAATATGAACCATTACTGTAAGCTGTGATCGATGTAGGCAAATCGTTGTCAGTGCAAATGACCAAAGAGCCCGCTCCTCAAATCAGACGGATACTTCCACTAAAAGCCATGAGAAGATATCACAGGTGCATGAAATGTCCCACGCAAGCGATCACAAGTCGAAATATGCATCAAATTACTACTCGCTAGCCTTGGCCAACCCCTGACTGCCTGGGTCAAACTCATTGAGCCAGCCCCATCTGGTCTCGTCCTTCCAGCCCCGTGCAAGCCAGTCGTTCGCCGGCTTTGGATACACATCAATGATGCCATACAGGCTATTGTCATGAGCAATAACAGGAAAGATATTCTCGTAAGCATCAAACTCAGTAAGCTTATCAATACTGCGTTTTGCCTCATGCGCGCAAAAGTGCCATGCACCCTCAACGGGGGTTGGGTCGAAGAAGGGCTCCGTACGGCTCTTGTTGCGATGGATATCAACAAAGATATCACCCGGACACGCCATTGCTGGACGTGCTAGTTTGCGCTGGAATGGATTGGGCGTAATTTGAGCAGGTAAAGGCATGTAAGGCGTTGGTCGGAATTCTCCACCCTGATGGGCAATGTCGCCGCCCATGAAAATGAACGTCGGGGGGTCAACTGTTGTGCGAGCGAGGGCGGAAAGATGGCCAATCGTATGGCCTGGGGTATTGAGGATATAGAAGCTCCCATCGCCGTAAAAGTCGAGAGCATCGAATTGGCCAATCTTGAGCTTTCCATCTCCTGCGAAGTCGATCTCGCTCAGTGTCCGACCTTCCCAGGCCTTCTCATCAATGTGAGAGTCGGGTACAGTTGGCCAGGCAGGCACATGTGCCTTTTTGAACCCAGGTCCAACGATGATGTCCGTTGTCCTTGGGAAGGTTTGGACATCACCGACGTGATCAAAGTGCCAGTGTGACCAAATGATGCCGCCCACTTCCGTTAGGTCCTTCCCATTTTCTTTGAGAATAGTAGCAACGTCTTTCTGTACCTCGATCTTGCATCCGCCTTCCTTAACGGCTTGTACAAAAGGTGTGGGCAAGTTTTCCCAGTCTTTACGAACTCCAAGGTCAAAGAGTAAGGTATCGTACTTGTGGCCACTTTTAGGATGCTCAATAATAAAGGAAAAGTCACAGCCCTTCATCTCTTCGTGCCCAGGCATCAATGGATCTAGGAAAGCCGACATAGCGAAGTTGCTCATATAACTCGTGGTATCGATAATTGAGACCTTTACTGTAGCCTGCGAATCTGGGATGTTCAGATCCGGAGGCGTCTCAGGAATGATGAATGAAGTCATATCCATGAGTCCGCCTTTTGGGACTGAAGGATCTTGAGTTGGCACCGAGACGACGTGCAGAGGGGCCTTTGCATCTGGTGTGTGAATGGGCTGAGGTTCCTCGGGGAGGACAGCCGAGCCTGGTGCCATGCTGCAAATTTCGCTGGGAGGACCTTGATGGTTTGGAGGAAGAAGGTATGTATAGACCGACAAAATGGGATGAGAAAAACGAGAAAGAAGATGCGACCTTGGGGTTTCCGCTGTTGGTCATAGGAACCGATGGAATCTGGTTGCCAAAATGGAGGCTGAGGAGTAAATACGAACTCTAGGGCACTTGTTTGCGGGGAGGAGGAATGCCTTCTTTTTAGAATGAACGCGACCTATCATCCATTACAGAGCTACAGCAGGATTGGGTCTAGCTAGTCCCCAGCTCAAGGGCTGTTATCGCGCCTATCTCTTGGCCGGAACTAGTCAAGATTGGCAAGAATGCAATGTTGATGATTTGCTCCCCCGGACCCTCGGGTCCCACGATACCCCGCATATGTCGTATGCGGGCAGCTCGGCTCAACTAGCCGCGATATCTGCTTGGCTCGTGGAGATATACTATTCTCTGCCTCGCTTAAGGAATACAGATAAGGGAGATGTATGCCCGGGAACTCTGGCTGTCCTCGGAAAGTCGTTTGGGCGGTGGTTGCCAATCCCCTCACGGGGATTTACACAGTGTTGGGTCCAACCTCACGCAAAGCCACAAATACATCATGACACCGTTCACGTACCTGATCCTTAATCATTGATAGTCATTTCTGGGGTGGCAGCTATGGGCCTTTGCATTACATCAATGTGTCCCGCGCACAGGACACTGCAACGACAAGTATAGGTGAAGCCTCACAGATTTCAAGGCTCTATACTCATTCACATTGGTCCATGTTTTCCGATCCGGTACATTTTTGGGTGCCTCCAGAGGTCAACTGTACTAAATATAATCCTATGGCTGAGCCATCCAGATGTCAATCCATTCAATAAACGCCTTGAAGTGCTGTTCTTTCGCCCACAGCTCGTATGGATCTGTGAGTCTCGTTCGTGACTACCAGCTCATGTTAGACGCTATCCCCGATGACCCGAGTTGACGGGTTGCTGGTCTTGAACTTACCGCAAAGCCGTGACCGACGTGCGAGAAAACTTGCATGTTAAACCGTTGATCCTTCTCGGTGCAGATCTCAATCGTCCTTGTACGCGACTCAGGGGAGAACAATTTATCGGTGGCCGGGACCGAGAAGGCGATAGGGTCTGTTTTGACGCCCGTGAAATTAGCTACCGAGGTCCCCTTGCAACCAACAGACTTCTGGTGGTGGAAGATGCCCTTACGCTTTGAATCCTGTACGTGGCTCTCATTCATGAATGACGGATGAGCGATGGCTCCAACTGTACAAATGCCGCCTTCGGACAGCTGCTGTAAGACGATTCGTGCGCCCCAACTAAGTGCTTTTAATCAGTCTACGATCGCACGCGCGCCAGGAACAAGAACCAGATAGACTTACCAGTACCCAACACACCCGAACTTGGCCTTTCCATCATTACCATACTTGGTCTGGACATTCTTCGCCCAGTCCCGTGCAACCTCCTCGGAGGATGTGAAATGCTTAGCAGACCAAGCCTTTAGATCGAAGTTGGGATCGTTGAGCGGCGACGTGGTGTACCTGGTCACGGCATCCTTTCCACTTCCATGTTAATAGTTCATTTTCTTTCCCAAGGATACTGGCACATACCCCAAGGAAATAGTCAACACCAAGAGTCAGATATCCACAAGCAGCATAGGCGTCCATCATCAGCTTGCTGTTGATATGCAGGCCAAAGGCATCCGGAAAGAAGAGCAAGACATTGCCATTTGCGACCTTCGGATCAGGCGTCGCTACATACGTGTCCACGCTCTCGATCTGAATGATGTTTCCTGTCGGCTCACCGTTGTGAAAGTCGCCCTTGAGACAACAAAGATCAGCTGGCTTGGCCAGGACGGGGTCCGTGGTGCCTGTCATGGTGCGCGTTGCTATTCCACCTTGAGGACAGAAAGGTCGGAGCAATGACAGCTGATACAAGGCTTGAGATCATACGAAGAGCTGCTTGTCAGTTCGGCTTCTCGTGACTGCACTTGACGGATTGCACATCATGTATTTGCTTGTGTGGAGCTTCAGCGTCGGTTACCTCGGCTTCATCCGGAGCCAAAGGTGTTGGTGGGGTTGGAAGATGATACCGGACCCCAGAACTACAGACCGTCCCCTGTCATCATCCAGAGAGAGGCCCGCCATGTATCCCGCACTTTCCAGGTAATCCGAGAATGTGTTACGGATTCACGGAACTGTGTCAGCAGAGTCCAAGGACCAAAAGCACACGCTATCAGGGTTACCGCGCAGACCCGTTCCCCTATTTTGGCTACTACCCCAAAGGCGGCCATCGAAGCACTTGTTCAACCTGCAAGCATAGCGTCACTCCTTACTCACTCCAATGAAGCTTGAGACGGCGACAAGGGTCTTCAATCTTTGCTAGCATGGCACGATCTTGGTCGGAAATAGCCGCTGAAAAGCGTGCAATACGCGATGAGAAACTTGCAAGATCATACGGCGAGGAAGCATCAATCGATCCTCGGATAATCGCTTCTACAGATGTCCAAGACTTGATCCAGCTACTAGAGGCTCGAGAAATCACCACCGAGGCCATTATCCTTGCTCACATTGCCAGGTAAGCAGAATAAGTCGCACAAGATTGTCTGCCTTCACAAAATACTGATCCATACGATTGCAGAGCTAAAGAAGCGCATCAAAGGGTAAACATGCTGTAATTGGCGAACGGCAAGAGAGATGTCACTAATTCGCAACAATAGACAAACTGCTTGACGGAAATCTGCTTCGATGAGGCTTTGGTCCAGGCGAGAAACCTCGACGCTTACCAACAAGAACACGGGCGACTCAAAGGTCCTTTACATGGAATTCCAGTGTCTCTCAAGGATCAGTTCAACATCCAGGGACTGGATTCAACACTGGGCTACGTAGGACGATCTTTTCAACCCGCCGACGCAGATTGTACTTTAGTTACCGTGCTCAAACAGCTTGGCGCTGTTGTCATCGCCAAAACAAACCTGCCGCAGAGCATCCTGGTACGATAAGCCCCAAGTGATTGTGTGCCGTCATGCAGTCACTCAAAAGTAGCTTTGCTGACCTCGATTAGTGGGGAGAAACAGAAAACCCTCTTTGGGGCTTGACGACTCACCCACAGAACCCTCTCTTTACTCCGGGCGGCTCAACCGGTGGCGAGGGGACTCTTCTGTCCCTTCGTGGCTCGGCGATCGGCTGGGGAACTGATATTGGCGGCTCTATCCGGATTCCAGCTCATATGAATGGATTGTGGGGCTTTAAACCCAGCGTCAGTGGTCCAATGTTCCAATCCGTCCTGGTGGTGCGTTAATGGGAGTTGCTGACATGACACAGAGTGGGCGATTCTCGTACGAAGGTGTAGCTGTCTCACAGGACGGCCAACAGCAGGTTCCTTCAAGCATCGGCCCTATGGCGAGAACACTCAATACTTTGACGCTGGTGTCAAAGACCGTAATCGGGGCTGAGTGCTGGAAACTAGATCCCCAACTAGTGCCGATGCCCTGGAAGGAAGATGTGTTCCAACAATACTCACAGAAGAAGTTGGTGTTTGGCCTCATGTTAGATGATGGAATAGTGAGACCTCATCCACCGATTGAAAGGACCTTCGAAGCGGTTTGTCAGAAGTTGGAGGCAGCTGGGCACGAACTTGTTCCCTGGGATACCTCCTTGATCAGCGAGTGCGTTGACCTCATGGTAAGAGCAAAGGCCTCCCATAACAGACATGCAGTCTTTCTGCTAACATCCTGATTACAACAGACCGAACATTACCTCGTCGACGGAGGCGAGGATATCCGACGTGATGTTGCCGCAGCTGGCGAGCCCTTCCTCCCACATGTCCAACGACTAGTGGACAGCGCTTCACCGATTTCAGTGTACGAATATTGGCAACTCAACAAGAGGAAAAAGGCAAAGCAGGCTGCTTACAACAAGATGTGGAACTCAATCAAGTCGCCGTCAGGGCGGCCCGTTGATGTTCTCCTCGTACCCACCATGCCGCATACTGCAATCCCACATCGAACAATGCGCCACGCAGCCTACACAAAGCTCTTCAACTTCCTCGACTACACTGCTCTTTCTTTCCCGGCCGGGAAAGCTTCAAAAGACCTCGATCCTCCGTCGGTAGAATACGAGCCTCGTAACGATGCTGATGCTTGGAACTGGGGTCTTTATGATATTGAGAAAATGGACGGCTTTAGTATTGGGCTGCAGGTTGTTGGCCGGCGCATGGAGGAGGAACAGGTTCTAGGGGTTGCCCAACAGATCCAGAAGCTGTTGTAGATCTCAGAGTCGCTGTATACATCTTCGGCTGTCCAGATAAATGATAGATGGGAACAGCATTCGGAGTTTGGAATCTGCTTCGCAAATGGTGAGGTGCCTAGAGTCTGCGATCCGGTTCCTCGTCGAAGACATCTGTCGCACGCATACTCACAGTCATCATTTCTGATACATGATGAAAACAGGGATCAAGAATTGATCTGATTGATTGGAACTGAACGGTACGCTGCCCTATGATCTTCGGGCCTTCCAGCTGATCATGATGGCGCCTATGATAGGGCTTTCCATCACTCCGTGGCCAGGTCCCAGTCCTTCAAATACTCTCGCAGTCCAGTCATCTCGATGCCCCTCGCCACGTTGAGCGTCTTCTCCTTGTCCCAAGCAACACCTTTACCAGTCGCGAACGAAGCCTTGTACTTAGCCACAGGGTGACCTTCTGCCAGCTGCTTCTTCAAGGCTTCCATATCCCAGAGCTCCCTTGTGAAGACACCTGGTCCGAACCGTTCCTCGACCAGATCCGCAATCTCCTTATACGTGAGCGTGTCGCCAGCAATGTGGACGACTTGGCTCGCGATCTCTCGAGGGTCGAATACTACTTCAGCTGTGGCCCTGCCAATATCTCGCGGCAAGGTCGTAGTAATCTTCGTCTCCCAGGTTCCCAGGCCGCGTGAAACCTTGTGTTGTAGATCAATGACACCAAAGTCCGGTAGGAACAAGAAACTCATAAAAAGCCCGGTCGAAATAATTGTCCAGTTGACCTTATCTTGCGCCCTGAGCTTTTCTCTGACTCGAATCTGCTCGTCGAAGCGGTCCTGGTCGCTGCCATTGCCAATCGCGTCGTAGTCCATGCCAAACTGCCACGGGAAGTACCGCTTTACGCCTGCCTCGAGCACGGCATCTGCCAGCTTCATCTGGGTTCCATTTGGCCTACCCATGCCGTTGCAAGAGATGATGGTGTCATAGTTGCGGAAGATGGCAGCGAGTGACGAAGTAGGCGAGTCCACGTCACCAGGTCGCGGTGTCACACCGAGTGCTTGGAGTCGCTCAATTTGAGCGCGCTTTTCCGGCGAAGGTGAGTCGATCGATGTTGGCCGCAGGAGCACTGAGACCTTTGTATTGCCCCGTCGAGGGTGCTTTGCTAATGCTTCCAGGATGGAAGTTCCCAGCTCGCCGGCCCCCAGCACAAGTATATTCTCGCTCATTGTGATTTAGTTGTGAACGTCTTGTTGACTATGGCATTCGAGAGGGAAACAGAAGTGATGGGCCAGGAGCTCCATATAAGTACCGACAATGTCACGGCGTTAGTAGCCGCCGATGCCCCGAGCTAATTGTTCACATTCGTTTCCGTGTGGAACTGGCTAAAGTTCCTTGACTAAGTCCTTCTTTGCGATTCCAGAATCTTGCATCATTCATCTCGATAATCCCTCTTCTGGGCTCTACATCCTTGATTTGTCATAGTTTGAACGTTTTGCTCTATTGGTTGATACATGGCCGCACGCCTTTAGTGACCCTTGAAGACGGGCTTCCTCTTCTCGGCAAATGCCCTGAGGGCCTCATTCCTATCCTCCGTAACCACTACCCGCGAGGACATCTCATTCTCCCTGGCTTCCGTCGACCAACGAGCCGCCTCTAAGCTAGCCCTGATCGCGATCGGCGCTCCCTCACAAATTTCCTGCGCCAATCTCACAGCCTCATTCAACGCCGCCTTCCTCGCCAAAGGCAAGATATCCTTCTTACTACCACCCTCGGGCACCTCTTCCGCCTTCACCTCGACGAGTCTATCCGCAATACCCAGGAAATATGCTTCCGGAGCAGGGACACGCCGACCGGTGAGGATGACGTCGCGGGAGCGAGAGGGACCAATCAGGGAAGGAAGACGGTGACAACCGCCGCCACCAGGAATTATACCCAGGCGAGTCTCCGTGAGTCCGACTACCGCGGTCGAAGAGAAGACGCGGAGGTCAGTTGTGAGTGCGAGTTCGAGACCCCCACCAAAAGCGAGTGAGGAGATGGCGGTAATAGAGGGAATAGGGAGGGCAGAGATGAGGTTAAAGGTCTCGCGGATCCCGAAGAGGAAATCAGCAGTGCTGATTTTACGCCAATTAGTTCGTTGCGTGGCTCTAATAGTGAAATGGAAAAGGACTTACTCCTTCTGAGTGAAGGTCTTGCGCTCCTTGAGATCGGCGCCGGCGCAGAAGGACTGGTCTACGGCACTGGCAAGAACCAAGGCTCTTGTCGGCCCATCGCTTGTCGCTGTAGCGTGCGGTGTCTCATCGCCCTCAGGTGTGTATTGCTTGTGAAGGTCATCAACCTCAGCGCGAAGCGCAGCTAGAAGCGCACGAGAAATAGCATTACGAGCTGCTGGTCGGTTCAGTTCAAGGACGCGAACATGGCCGGAGCCAGAGGCTGGGACGTTGGTGACGCGAACCAGAGGGCCTGAATCAGCGGATGTTGAGTAAAAGCGGCGGAGCACAGCGAGACGCAGGGACAAGGTGAGACGGGGAGGCATCGTTGCGATCTGAATGTAGGCAATGGCGAGGAACTGTGGTAAGGATGGATGTTGCGATTCCGTCGTTGCTTTTCTGCCTCCTCCCCCTCCTCCTCATGTCAACGACGGACGTTTGATCCATGATGAATGTTTAGACAATCTGGAGCTTGAACCGAAATGTGGGGAACTCGGACTGCTCGCCTTCCATCGGCCGGCGAATACTCCCGGGCGGATCAGTGGTCAGCCTTGTGAAGATGTGAGGCCCTGTAAAGCCGAGGTGACTGTGAGCAGGGAAAGCCTCGGGCAAGTATCCCACAGCGTATCCTCAGTCCCCTCGGCTACTGCTAGTCGACATGGGGTCAACCTCACTAGCCCGATTTGACTAGAAGTATATCGCCGCACATGCCTTGGCATCTCCAACGAGCTGCAGGCTATGGTATTGTAAGCTGCCTTGGCGACGACGACTTACTCCTATCTGCCCCGAGCGAGCATTGCGCCTACCAATACTTGGATAATGATACGCGGTTGCTCGACCTTTATCCCCTCATACCTCCGCATTGTAGGGCTTCCCCACACACATCCCCGCACCAACCTCCAAGTCCTCCAGACTTTGGACTCTAGGTCTCTTTTAGCGAAAGACTACTGCTTACTCCCTAGACCACTATGTGAGGGACTTGCTCGGAACCGAGAGACACGATTGATTTTTGAGCACTATAAGAGGTTCTGATGAGGCCGCCTGCTTGTTGTCATCCTCTTCGGAGGCAGTCTCTTCGGTTTCTGGAATCAGAAAGCGTAGAGCTACAAGGAGCAGTATAATCTGATTGGACTATTCTTAACAATCGGTCACCCGAACATCATGACAGACAACAAACCTCTCAACGCTCCTCTCGACCCGGGCCCCGTCGACGAGATCGAGCTCGCCAAGGCACACAGGAAGAGACGCCCAGCGGCTACCACGATGTAAGCGACGAGTATCCAGCGAAGAAGAGGAAGAGAGTACTCTTCAAGATGGACATTCGCATTATCCCAGTTCTCATGGCTCTGTATTGTGAGTGACACAAACAATCTTACAACAAAATAGGGGTTTATGCTCACATAATAGTAGTGCTCTCCTATATCGACAGAGCCAACATTGGAAACGCCAAGATTGAAGGCATCGAGGCAGACTTGGGTCTGACACCGAAACAATACCAGATCACCTTGTCCATCTTCTTTGTTAGTTATATCCTGTGTGGTAAGTTGGCATTCTCCCCTCGAGTTTGTTCTGTGACAAGGTACTGATTCGAAATGTGACAGAGGTGCCTTCGAATTGGATCCTCGAGAAATACTTTGCGCAAAGGCCCTCAGTTTATATTGGTATTATCACAGTCCTTTGGGGTATAATGATGACACTCCACGGCATCGTCCAGAACTTCGGCGGCATTGTGTCCGTGCGCTTTGTCATGGGAATCTTTGAGGCCGGTCTCTTCCCAGGCGCAGTAGCTGTGAGTTGAGAATCACCACGTAACCTGTATGTATAACATTCCTGACCACAATCACAGGTGCTTAATAAGTGGTACACGAAGTACGAGCTCGCTACTAGGCTGGCCTTGTTTTACACGGCATCTGCCCTCTCTGGCGCTTTCTCAGGCCTGCTAGCCTACGCAATCGCCAAGATGGACGGCATCGGTGGCCAGGAAGGTTGGAGATGGATCTTCCTCCTCGAGGGTATGGCTACCGTCCTCATGGGTGTCATCACCCCTTTCGTGCTCACGGATACCCCTGAAAGGAAGCCTAAGTGGCTGACTGAAGAGGAATGCGACTACCTCAGCCGCCGCATGGTAGCACAGAATGGTGGCACGAGAGCGAACAAGGAAGGCCAGAAGCTCGACCTCACCCTTCTTAAAGACGTCGTTACTGATTGGCAGTACTATCCTTTTGTGCTGTGCTACTGGAGCATGACAGTCCCGAACTACGGCATGAAATTCACTCTACCTCAAATTATCAAGAATATGGGCTACTCCTCCAGCAACGCCCAGCTTCTCAGCATCCCGCCTTACGTTGCTGGTGCCATCAGTTCAGTTGGCTTTAACATGCTGAGCGATAAATTGCGCCGCCGCAGCTTATTCCTCATGATTCCTCAGGCTCTTGTGGTTGTTTCCTACTGCATTATGACGCCCCTGGCCCCACACATCAAGGACTACATTGGTGCCTGCTTCTTTGCCGTTATGCTGCTGAATGTTGGTGTGTACCCGATCAATCCTGGTGCTTCATCGTGGGCAAGCAACAACTCTGCTGGAGCGGCTAAGCGCAGTGTTGCATTGGCGTACATCCTGTCCCTTGGAAACATTGGCGGCATCTTCGCGAGCTACATCTTCATTGAGAGTGAAGCACCAGGATATCCCACAGGGTTTGGAGTCTCACTGGCGGCAGCAGTCACGGGCATCTTTGTTGTTGCTTTCTTGGACTTCTACTACAGGACCATCAACAAGAAGCGTGATCAAATGTCAATCGAAGAGATTTCAGAGAAGTATAGCGAGGAGGATCTGGCAAGGCTTGGAAACCGCAGCCCACTGTTCCGCTACACTCGCTAGTTGCTGGATCCCAGCTTCTTTGGGGCTAGAGTCCAGAGCAATCTTGTGTGGATGTGTAGGAAACACGTTTCCGGGAGTGGTGGAAAGGAAGAGGTTGATCATGTTAAAGACTAGCAGCATGTGGATATACAATCTAGAGGAAGATCGACCGCTGCGGCACTTGTCCACGTCCGCCAGTCGAGAACGCCTTAACCTAGATAGCAATGCAGTTGCGAATTCGGCTCATTTCTTCCAGTCTTCTAGGCATGTACCTTCTCCGTCAGAGTTGCTGTCTGGACGGCTCTACCCATTCTCTTGCGGAGATGCTCCTCCGGAAAGCACCCTGCGCAAGTCCGAGCTGCAGCATAGCATAGTGGAATCACGAAGGTAAGGATGAGCAGACACGAGAGCGCTCGGTTTATTCAGATACAATCGAAGCTTTTCTAGGAAGCTATGGTATCTGACGGACCCTCATTGGGAAGGTACCCTTGATGTGAACCAACAGCGACATCCTGGTCGCTTTTTAGAGTGTAGCCTTTTGCGAAGATAGGTTTCTGGTCTCAATTTTCCGGATGATTGTGTCCGCAAGAAACAGCGCAATGACCCTGCCCCCCTTATATCAGTATCATCATTATCGAAACCAGCCAAGGGCAATCATCACTTACGAATGGGGACCGATTCTCAAGGAGTAGGGCAAAATATCCCGGTACAGCCTGAAGAATCCCTCCTTGCGCACCACCTTGAAGAGGCAGTCGAAGGTGCCCTTATATAGAAGCTCCCCGGAGCCAGGCCCGGTGGCGGCAGATGGTTTGGCCTGGTTCTGGAGACGAGTCTTGACAAAGTCAAAAGGCTGACTGATGAGAGCGCCAGAGCAGCCAGCAATGCCGGCGGCCAAAGCCGTGCGCACCGGGACTGACAGGCTGGTGTGCTCCTGCAGCTGGTTCTTAGCCTCTGAGAAGCAAGTGAGCTGGCCGAAGTTGATGGACATGGCGCGGATGAGGGTCGGGCCTGCGCCTTTCCAGAGCGCAAGGACGCCTTCAGTGCTAGCGATACGTCTCAGGGCGTCAAATGCTGACCTATATCTCGCTTGCTGGTTTAAGGGCTTGAGGCCATCGGCCTGCATTCGGATGAGGATGACCTCGGTCGGGTTGCCAGCCACTGCCGCGATTGCACCAGCTCCGACGCCAGCGAGAGACCGTTGGGCAAAGGATAAAGTCGTACCTTTCTCGCGGGCTCTTCTTGTTAATTCTTTCTCAAAGGTTGAGAATAGACCCAGCCTCATTGTTCCGTACACAAGGGAGCGCAAGATCGCAGCGGAGAGGCCCTGGTACAGCTTTAGAACGCCGCCTTCAGCCATCAAGTCGCGAGCAATGCCCCAGGTCGTGACCCGGAACATGCTCCTGTCGGCGAGTTGCATCCTGACCTTGATCGTGTCAATCGGTTGGACGCATGTTGTCGCTACGATACCCGAGCCGCAGCCTACAACGAATGGAAGCGCGGTCTGAAGGGCGGCGAGTCCTTGATTCAAAGAGAGAGCCTCTGCATTCGTCATGGTCAACCAGAGAAAGCAACGGACGTAGAAAATGGGCTACCGCCATCAAAGGTACACGGGTCAACGCCAGTCGACACGAGCCGGCATGATCTTGTACGTCAACTGCATTCTTACTGGTCGTCGCATTGGCGCGGCGGCACCCATTCTGGACGCAGTAAGGTGAGAGCCGGCATCGCAAAGCGGGCTTTTCCTTATCCAAAAATCCATCCGGACTGAGGGCCCGAAGAGAGCCCCATGGCGACCACCGGGTGGTGGTGGTAGTTCGTCGCTAAGGGAGAGGCATGGTCCAGAAAAATAAAGCCGAGGTGATTGTGGTCACCTGTAATTACTGGGTTGCCGAGGGGAGAGCCCGACAGAACCCGAGGTGGCCACGATTTCTCCGATTCGCCAGCGTCTAAGTGATATGCCACCACGGCCTAGGGGAAAGCATGGAGAAGCGACCCGACGGCAACAGGAGGCATGAGTCCATTTCAACTGAATGCGACGAATTCCTGAGGACACAATACCAATACTATTAGTTATGCAATTATTCACTATTTGATGAACTCAGGCTGCGTAGTGCATCTGGGAACTGTCATGAACAAGGATCCGACTACTTCTCCGGTTGAACATATATCGATCCTGGTCTATTTCCACTCATAGTTCTTGTTGTCTAGCTGCTTTTTTGAACTATCTGCAAGTGTAAAGATTCACTACTTTCCTCCCACGTCTTGTTTTACTGTTACCACGATGAGGGCATACCTGTCCGGCTCTCGTCTGCGTCCCTCATCTCTCAGCAGCCATGTCTTCGCCAAGCGATCATCATTAATGTCCGCAACAAGAGCAGCAACATGCTACAGATATAAATCCAGCACTACTACATCACCTTCGGCTCGCTCACAACAAGGCGCTCTGACGGGCATCAAGGTCATCGACCTCTCACGGGTCTTAGCGGTAGGCACCCACAGTCTCTCTCTACTCTGAAATTTTGTCCAAAGAAAGATGAATTGCACAAGACGTTATTTCTGACATGACATGTAACAGGGCCCCTTCTGCACTCAGATTCTCGCCGATTACGGCGCTGAGGTCACAAAAGTCGAGGCTGTCGGCAAAGGAGTACGTACAAGTGGAATTCTGCCATACATGCGAGACAGAGACTCCTCTGTCCTCCTTGACTACACGATAAATTGACGCTCTTTTCTTTCTTTTTTACTCAGGATGACACACGGCACTGGATGATGACCGGTGAGAAGGACGCTTGGAATGAGTCCAGCGGTCCGATCTCCAACTACTTCGCAGCCGTCAACCGAAACAAGCGTTCTATCACTGTCAACTTCAAGAAAACTGAGGGCCGGCAGCTTATCCTCGATCTGATCAAGGATGCTGATGTTGTGTAAGTTTGCTCTCCCTAGCTCCCCCTTCTCTTCTTCAGTTTGGGAGCTCATGTGAGTCGTGCCTCTCAGAGTCGAGAACTTCAAGCCAGGCACCATGGAACGTCTGGGACTGGGCTACGACGTGCTCAAGGAGCTCAACCCGCGCATCATCTATGCAGGCTTGTCAGGTACGTAGAGGAGGAACATCATGACTCTCTGTAACGTCCAACAGGCCCGCGCTGACCATCTTGCTGTACCCAGGCTACGGCCGAACCGGTCCCTACCGCACCCGTGGGGGCTACGATCCCATCGCCGCCGCCGAGGCTGGTCTTCTGCATGTAACAGGAGAGAAGAACGGCCCCCCTGTGCGCGCTGGCATCGGCCTAGTCGATATGTCAACGGG